>MU189543.1:2480-50876 GCA_016904865.1 Pissodes strobi | reverse complement strand
AAACTATTTAGGTCCAGTTGTATAGGTTAAAGCTAATTCTAAAACTAACGCGCTTTACTCTCGCCCAATATAGTATTGAGGACCAGAGAGGCACATACGTGAATGGGGGGAACCCAAATCAGTAGGCTGACTCAAGGTGCTCGCAACTAAACTTTTTCGCGTGGTGTTGCTGTAGGGTGCGCACTACAGTTGAAGGTCTCGGTGAATTATTGGTACTCAGCCGCTTGACAAGGCCTCTTCAAGTACTTAACTTCTGTCTTCAAAAATTTTTTTCTCCGAAATATCTTCTAAGTCCTGAAGTTCCAAAACTCCAAAAAATTCGGTAGAAAGCTGGTTCGGTACCAGTTGAGAGTGCTGGTCCTACAATGCCTTTTCCTTTGCTTCGGGGCCTTTTTCGCTCTTCCGTAAGCGTTCTACAGCCCTATCTTTTTCGAGATGTCGAAAAATTGGCTAAGTCCCTAGTGGCCAAAAATCCCGGAAAATCTCCTGAATTTCTTAGAGATATGGGGCTAGGGGCGGGGCTAAATGGATGAGTTGCTCGTCCCTTTAGAAATCTTGAAGATCAACTTGGCGCTGGCCTGAAGTGGTTTCTTACTTCTTTCCTTCTCGGGAGCTGATCGGCAACTAAATTTAATTTTAATTCTAGCGACGCGCTTACGGCTGGAAATTTCCACCCGACCAAGTCGGTTGGGATTATCGACGACGGTTGGGATTATCGACGACGGTTGACCAAACGGCTGATTCTAACATCATGGACCGTTAAACTGCCGCATTGTGCATTCGTACACGGCGTGCACTTTTATCCAGTGGCGTGCTTAATTAAAGCGATTAAGTAAAGGACGTTTTTACAACAAGTGCTATGCATATACACAGTGCAGGTCTGTACTCTATTCTCCGTTTGTCTTTTGTGCTGATAAAGCTTCACTCCTGATATGGTACACTGAATTTTTTCTATTGTGTGTTTGTAATGTATTGATATCATTACGAAACGCAAATAGGTTTCAACTTGCCATAAGCATCTTGAGGAATCATGATCTACGTCCTTCAAATAAAGCTATCTGTTTTTATGTTACATGTTAATTTCATCTGTTTAAGCTACGTCAGTTTAAAATGTTCGGCTTCTGTTCGACGTCGCCAGGAATAAGTAAATATAGGATCGCAATAAAATTGAAGCAAAATAGCTTAAAATAGAGCAAAAAGTTAAATAAAATAAAAACAAAATAAAGTCAAAGAAAATTAAAATAAAGCGGAACAAAACAGACCAAAACCAAAAGGTAAATAAAATATAAATAAAGTGAAATAAACCAAAAAAAAATTCTTATAACATTTTTACAAGGGTGTTCATTTTCGCTTTGCAATGTTCTTTTATTGAGAAGAAAATTTGATTTTAAAGATTTTTAAAAAGTTGTCTCGCAAACCGTCGTGGTTTTATAACAGTCCTGAATCTAGCATATTATCCTAAAAAAAGAATCTCTCTTCACTCATATTGAAAACGATGTCAATAAAATATTTGTAGATGTATCTAGTTGCTAAATCTAAATAATTTCTATTCGATAAATCTAATAGTAAGCTACATTGTTATGTTACGGTTGGAGAGCATAGCGCTGAAAAATTTCCATTTTAATGTATAAATACTCCTTTTGCGTTTCGAAATATCAAGTTTCTTCGTTTTTCACCATCTATTTCCATGTGATCAATTGACATTTTGGAAAATTCAATATTACCAAAAATTAATATACGGTATGTAGCAAAACTATGGAACACTCGAAATATCTTAGGATTCGTCATTCGAATTTAATGAAATTTTCTGAGACTTAGATATGAAATTATGCCTGATTCAATGATCAGTTCACTGTATAGTTGCCAAGTTTACCCTTTATCTATAATCGTTAAGAAATTATTTTTTTTAATGGAACATTTTATATTTTATTAAATTTTCGATTTCTGCTTCAGATTCTCAATACATTTTATTAAGAGCCCTTTTTTCGAAAGTTAAGAGTTTTTGAGGAACCATGATCTTAGGTCGATAATTTAATGTATTCCAATGAGACAAATAAAAAAAATTAATTTAAACGTTTATAAAACTAAATGAGATATTTAAAACGATGCCCGTTTACTTCCTGACAGTAAGACGAATACTGGTAATACGATTAAAACATTCATAAGAATGTCAATGTTCTCGATTCTTCTATACTCACTTTCTATCCTTAGCTTTAAATCATCGAGGTCATTTGGCTTAGTTTTGAAAATCACATTTTCGAGGTGGCCTCGCAAGGGGTATTCGACGGGCGACAAATCCGAAGACGGAGCTGGCCACTCGATTCTACCACTACGGCTAATCCATCTTTCAAAAACATCCAGATACGTTTTGAGCATAATATGGTGGGATTGAGATATCTCTCTCTGCTACGAAGAAAATTGGAAAAATAGAAAAATTACGTTTAGCCAATTAAAAAAAAACGAAACGTCATACGTCGTACGATGCTATTCTGCTGAAACAGAATTTCATCATTTGGCGCTTCGTATTACCTGAAAAATCTCGTTCAAATAATCAATACAATGGATAAAATAAAGCAACAGCTTAGTAACGATTATTGGAAATAGCTGTGTAGCAGCTGGGATAATTTCGTGTCTTAAAAGATCCAAATATATTTTATCATTTAATGCCTCTTGCATGAAGAAGAGACCAATATTTTTCGACTTATTTTACCAGCCCAAACATTTTCCTTTTGAGGAAGTGGAATATGATTTTTGCGTATCCAATGAACATTTTGCCTATTAACTTTCTCATTAAAAAGAAAGGTTCATTCGTCAAAGATAACTATTCGGTGGATAAAATTGGGATTCGAGTTACAAGATTCCACCAAGGTTTCACAAAACTCCAATCGTCTATCGTAATCATCTTGGAGAATTCTTACACCAGTGTTATTTTGTATCGAAAAAACTTTTCGGTCGGTCTTCAGAAGACGGTTTACGGACATGTGTGAACTATTGTTTCCTCTTCTTAGTGTTCTGGTGAAAGATAGAGATTTTTCTCTTAACTGAGTTCGCAGATGTCACGCACAAAAAAGACGAAACGCAAATGCGTGCACATTGACAGACATCGTGTGCGACGCACTGAAAATGGCGTAGCTTACGTGGGGGAGAGATGACATCACCTAAATGACAGATACGCGCCAGTCGGCATACACCGCGCCGAATGTCCGGTTCTAAAACTAAACTCTCTGTATATGGCTGCTAAAGCACACTGGCACCGAATATTAATTAACTCGTAGTTAATATTCGGTGACACTGGTATTGGTCGAGAATAATCCCAACTTTTGAATGTACCTGCATATTGGTTTAAAAACTGAGCTTTATATTAGTGGTTTATTCAGTTAATACTTTTATGCACTTAATGCTAATTCTAATCTAATTAGATTTATTGTATTACCAATACATCTAAAATGGATGAAATATTCGGTATCGCAGAAGATTTTTTGAACAACGAGGTAGAAGCGAGGCTTCATTGACAGCATAATGGAAACTAGAGCTAATTGATGTTTTCATTCATCGTTTCTCACGATGAAATACCTTGCTGCGATTATATGTTTTATTTGTATTTTCTCTGGAACGCTCTTAATAAACTTTCAAACTTCCTGAAGATACTAGTAAGTACTAATATACCTTTGTCGGAGAAGTTATTATGACACAATAAGACATATATTAAAGTAAATTCGAAAAGTATATATAGTGCATAATGAACTATATTTCTGATGTGAATGTTGATTTTGTTTTTCGCAGCAGTAGTTTACGAGTTATTTTTCGTTTGCTCTTAATTTGAAAAATATATTTTTGGATGTCATTGTCAAAATTGCTACAATTAAGTTTTCTTTTCAGTCAAACTCGTTTTTAAAAACAAACTAAATTTAATTTCCAAAGTACAAGTTATGACAAGAGAAAATGGTGAACAAATTGCTACGACTAAAGATCGACGACAAATGCTGCTCGTTGTTGTTCGGGTTTCCTATTTATATGTTTTATCAACTGATGTAAAAAATGAGGAAAAAAGAGAAAGAATGCAATATAAGAAAGGGTTCTCAAGTTTTCCTTAATATAACTCCTCCCTCATTAAGAAAGGGCAAGTGGGGTTGCTTAAAGTTTTCCAGCTTTCGGCAGTTCCATTTGAACCGTAATATTAAATAAATTTACAAACAGATCATAGTATTACTATAAATATATATACATTTTTATATTAGTCTGAATTTCAATCTAAACTAAATAACTAAAATGTCTTTTATCTTCGGGGTTCTTCTCGGAGATCCTAACACCATTTTAACGTAGGGTCAATTTATCCAAAAATTATTTTTATACAATTCGTGTAAATATAAAACTGACCTTTATGGAATCCTGTTTGTTAATAATATTTTTAAATGGTTAGGTTAATGGTTTCTCTTTTAAAGCTACATGTTGGCGTTTTACATGTTAATGTTTTACATGTTATGTTAAATAATTTTGGTTTTTTCAGCAATTTTATACAGAGGGTCGCTTTTATTTTTATTTTTTAAAATTGTGTCATCTAAGTTAGGGTCATCCTCTCTATTTTTATTATACCTGGACAATATCTTATCTCGTTTTTCAGTTTGATTAATGAGAAGATTTTCGTTTAGTATTTTAAATGATTCACTCAAGTCATTAATATATTCTGTGATTATTTCCGGATTTGATTTTTTAATTGGAATAGAGTAATTTATGTCTCCTTTAATTATTTGAAAAGGTGTATGATTAGTTAAAGAGTGTATACTGTTGTTATAATTAAGTATTACGATGCTCATAAGTTGTCGAATTGTTTTACTTGGGTTAGATAGCTTTAAGGCCGTTATACCTTCTCTTAAAGTAGAATGAAGTTTCAATAGGGCTATTAGAGTTCCGAGAATGCGGAGTAGTATAGTGAAATTCGATTCTATGAAGAGTACATAGTTCCTGCATATTAACGTTTTTGAATTCGGTACCATTATCCGAAGTTATTTTCTGGGAAATACCATGATTACTAAAGAAATTTATTAGTTGGTTAATTGTTTCGATAGAGTTAGCACTTGATATGGGAAATGCTTGTTTAAATTTTGAGAAGCTATCAATTATAGTCAAGAATTTTTCTCTATCAATAGTATAGGTATCAATATAAATATGTTCAAAAGGTTTTGATCCTATGGTTGTGGGTTTGAATATTATTTTATATGGTTTCCTTTCATATTTACTGCCGATGCAAATTTCGCAAGCCTTAATATAGTTTTGTACGTCTTTCTCAATATTAGGCCAATAGAATTTTCTCTTAATAGACGCAACGTTTTCAGTAATTCCTCGATGCGATGTTTTTGTTTCGTGATATAGTTTTACTTTTTCTTTACTGATATCGGGCTCTACTATGTCCTCTACTAAACTGTTAGAAGTTAATAATGTATATCCCTTGTTATCAAAATTATCTTCTAATATATTAAGAATTATTGGTTCTAGGGAATGGTTCTTAAAATAGAGACAGTAAGTACTGGGCGGCATATATTCTTTGATTAATTTGACGACACCTTGTGGATTTGGATTATTTGGAATAAAAAATTGAATTCTCGTTTTATCATTAAATATTTACGTTATAGTTTTATGATATTCGTTGCTAGATGAGTAACGGAATATAATTTGTTTAGCGAATAGATTCAAATGTTTTTTCGTATATTGCGTTCCTAAAATGGGATTTTCCTGTGAAGTATGAATTGTTTGATTATCTGTTTCAGCTATTGTAGCTTGATTAGAGTATCTAGCTCGTTTTATTATATGTTGAGAAATTATATTTATTTTCGGTAATTTCCGTTTATCTGGTTACCGTATTAGGTACTGAAAGAGGATTGCTTTCTGAATTGGGATTACATTCTGTAATTGGTATATTCTGGTTTATTCCTGATGAGATTTTGGAAAAAATAGGTTTCCTATGATTTCCTAAAAATTCGTCCACTCGATCTTTCCCTAAATAATTTTCAAACTCTTTTATCCAAGACGTGTCGGGTTGGGTACTGGTGACTTGATAAATTTGATCAATGGCGTTTATATTTATCTGGCTGTTTCTTATTGGAATCCTAGACAGAGCATCTGCATTTGTATTCAGTGTATCTTTCTTATATTTAATCTCGTAATTATATTCGGACAGTTTCAATCTCCATCTAACTAACTTAGAGTTAGGCTCTTTCATTGAAAATAACCACTGTAATGGTTTGTGATCAGAAAGTGTGGTAAATTTTTGTCCAAACAAATACGGACGAAAAGCTTTTGTTGCCCAGACAATGGCTAGCAATTATTTTTGCATAGTTGCATAATTGCATTCTGCGGGATTGAGAGTTCTACTAGCGTAAGCTATAGAGAAGTCGTTTCCAATAGGTCCTTGTGACAACACTGCTCCAATGGCAAAATTGCTTGCATCAGTGGTTAACAGAAAAGGTTTGTTGAAGTCGGGATGTTGCAGTATTGGGTCATTCATGAGTAACTGTTTACAAGTATAAAAGGCATTTAAAAAGTCTTTGTCATAGATTATTTTTATATCTTTTTTCAAACAGTTTGTCATGGGTTTAGTTATTCTGACAAAGTTCTTGATAAATTTCCCGTAATATCCTATTATTCCTAAGAATGATTGAATTTCTTTTGTTGTAGTAGGTAATGGGAAATTTTTTATTGTTTCGACTTTCCGGGGATTCGGCTTTATGCCCTCAAGGGTAATGACGTGTCCAAGAAATTCGACTGTCTTTTTCACTAATTCAGATTTATGTAGTTGGATTTTGAGATTATATTGGTTTACTCTTTGAAACACTTGACGTAGATTATTTATATGTTCCTGCAGAGAACTGGAATAAATAATAATGTCGTCCATATAGACTAAGACTAGGCAAATATTATTTTGTAGGACTGAAAGGACGCTATCCATTACGCGTTGGAAAGTGGCAGGCGCGTTTTTCAAACCAAAGGGCATTATATTAAATTCAAAATGACCTTTTTCTACGATAAATGCTGTCTTCGCAATCGAGTTTTGATGCATTTCGACTTGATGAAAGCCTGAGGCAAGATCCAGTGGTGTAAAATAATTAGATCGTCCGAGTTTGTCAAGAATGTCCGGGATGTTAGGAATCGGATATCGATCATCTATCGTTTTTTCATTTACCTTGCGGTAATCGACTACCATTCTCTATTTTTGCCTTCCAGAGGCATCTGCCTTCTTGGGGACTGTCCAGAAAGGTGATGACCACGGTGAACAAGATGGGCGGATGATGCCGTCCTCTAACATTTTATTAATTTGATCATCAACTTCCTTCTTATGGACGTAAGGGTATCTATACATCTTCGTGTGTACGGGTATTTCATCAGTTGTCTTGATTTGATGTTTCATCTTGTTGGTAAAAGTCAACTTATTATTAGGTTTATGAAAAATGTGTGGAAATTCCGAGGAAAATTCCAAAATAACTTTCCTTAATGCGTTCATTTCCTCAGAATTTAAATGATTCGTTCTTAATAACGATAAAGGATTTGTATCACTGTTTTGTAAAATACCTGTGGTTTCTGTTATTTTCTCAATATTAAATAAAGAAAATTGTGACTCCTCATAAATGGTAGACATATTTTCAACATCACCCAGTGTATATTCTAACAAAATAAATTCATTTGAAAAATTTTGAATTTCCAGTGCTATGGTGCCGTTTTTAACTTTAGAAATAGTTTGAGGAATAAAATAGTTCGTTTCAGTAATTTCAGGTGTAATGATTTCAGTATCCTCATTTAATTTAGTGTTAACGTGACATAATTTAATAAAATTTGCTGGAACTTGCAGTGATTGCGTGGAAAAATCGTGCCTAAATTGTAAAGGAATTCTTACTTGTTGGTTAAATAAGATTTTATTCTGAAAATCGATATTTAATTTATTATCTTGAATAGCTTTGATTCCTATTATTCCATCGAAGTAATCATGGAAGTTAAACATAAAAAGCTCAATATTATTTAAAATATTAAATTCCTTTAAAATAGGGATGTTTATTTTTCCGAGTGTTTTTTGTGTACCCCGTAGTTAACTTGTTTTGTGAATTTATTATGAGATTCAGAAAATACGTTTCGACAATATAAGGTCTTATTAGTGAACCATGGCTACCTGTATCTATTAATAATTTGCAAGGGGGTCATTTATTGTTATAAAAGGCAATTGATTTATTTGATAGCTATTTCAAGTCAAGGCTGGTCTTTTGTTTCTGTGGAAATCAGAACATTTTCATTTTCATAATCAATGTCGTAATCATATACGTCGCGTCGGCGTCGTCTAATTCTAAAAATTCATTCTGTTCAGGGATTTCTTCTTCGAATTGTTCTTGGCCAAACTCCACTAAATTAGTAGAACAAATATCATTTATTTCATCGATAGTGTATCTAGGAGGTTCCGCATGAGGGTTGGACCTGAAGAAATTAGAGTTGTAACCTGAATGGTTAAGGCTTTGGAATCTTTGTTCTGATTGATGTTTGGGAATTATTGACACACCGGACATGGGTGTCGGTTTATCAAGAGGCAAATTGGGTTTAGACACAAAGGTTTTCTGCGGGGCTTTTCCAAAAACTGCGGAAGATCTAGGAAATCTTTGCAATTGTTGCCAATTTGGTCTTTGTTGAAAGTTAATGGTCTGAGAAGAAAATATTGGTTTTGGTGAGGTTTGAAAACTCGGTATATTTTTAAAAGATCGAAAATTATTTTGTGAAGTAGGTTTTGGGTCAAGATATTTATTTTGTTAGTTTGATTAGTCATCTCGTTCTTGTAATGTAAATGGTTTTCATTAGCTTGGTAATTTAAAATAAAAGGTGTTGCATTGTCTAAAGTATCAGTTCTATGTACCATTAAAATAGTTCTAAGTTCAGTAGGCGAATTAGCTTTTAAATTCTGTATAGCAGTATGTTGATGAGCTCCAATCAAAATTTGTGAAACAACGGCATAATTTGGATCTAGCCTTATTTTCAAAGATATTTTTTGAACGATTGCTTTTAATTTTTCTAAGTAATCATAAATATTTTCTTTAGGTTGCCTATTCATTTGTATGAGTTCTTGAGTTAAGTTTTCTATAGAATGTTGATCACCAAATTTTAATCTAAGAGCTAGATACCAACGTGCTTTTTCGCTTAAACACCTTTTGTAAAACCGTGCACTGCACATACAAGGCTCCTTAAAATGCCTGTGCTTTATCACATTCCGGAATTTTATTACGTATTCCGCTAAAACTTAATACAAACGCACTTTTAATTATCGCGTTCTAGAGCAGAAGTTTTACCAGTACTAATTACGAACACACTTTGTGTATCCTACCGACTGCGCCAATTAAGTTTTCTTTTCAGTCAATCTCGTTTTTAAAAACAAACTAAATTTAATTTCCAAAGTACAAGTTATGACAAGAGAAAATGGTGAACAAATTGCTACGACAAAAGATCGACGACAAATGCTGCTCGTTGTTGTTCCGGTTTCCTATTTATATGTTTTATCAATTCATGCAAAAAATGAGGAACCACAAAGAAAAAGAATGCGATATAAAAAAGGGTTCTCCAGTTTTCCTTAATATAACTCTACCCATTTCCCAAACGGAATCGGTGCTTTCGCCTACTACGCAGCTCCTTTGCGGCCTACGCGTTCATATGCGCGTCCGGATAACTTACACCAGCTAGGGGATTTGTCTTTCATATTTCAACTACTATTGATAAATGTTGATAATAACAGCACTGAGGAAACGTGGGGATAGATTAGTTTAGGCTTGAAAATAAGGATAGTTTTCTTTACTTTTATTGCCATTCTTAAATTCATAGTTTACCTTCTATTCTAACCAGTGTCACCAAGTTTTCTGTTAATTTACAAAATAAAACTTTATGTTGTAGCTAGTTTTTTGTTGTTAGGGCATGAAACGTTATTGCTATACAAAACATATATCAAAAGCCTAACTTACTTTTCCGCTTCATTTTCCGTCATTTCGATACTTGCAACTATGTGGCTGATTTAGCTAACACGAAGCGATTTTTACAGGGCGAATATTGGAATAAATTGTGTAAAATACTGCAAAAATATCACTCGACAGCGCAGTTGAAATGTAGCGAAAATTCATTCATCATTTTCACGATTATCGAGCCACGAGTTTGATAGAATGCCATAAAATATGACCTCTGGTGTATTCGTTTGCAATATTTTTGAATGTAATGTTCCTTGTTGATAAATAGTTGTAAACAATTTTTATATAGCAAATGAGATAGTTTTTTTACAATATTCTGGTTTTCATGCATGTCTGCTGGAATAATAGCAATCGATGCTTTATAATTTTTTCTTACACTTCGCCGAAACATGTCAAAAGCTTTATCAAAAAACCTTAAAGAGTTCCGCTCAAATATTTGGTTCTTTGCCAAACTTAGGTATGCGATTAAAGCCCGTTTCGGTAAATTTTTGCCCAATCGTTTTTTATGTGAGATCTAAGAAAGTTTATTTGGGAGGTACAACGAATTTTTTCAAGTACTTCCGAATTCGGTCTTAGTTTTTTTAGTGTTTTATTGACTGCTTGAAATTGAATTAAATTTTAGTTTGTGTTCAGTCGAACGCTAAGTTATAATAATGTAATACATTGTAATCCTTTCTAATTTTTTCATCAATTGTGGTCTTAAATTTTACTACTCTTTGTTTTTAACACTTGCCTACTTAATGTAATATTCTAGCTTTTCTGAAGTAAGTTCGTATTAATTGCTCTACCTTTTTTTTTTGTAATACTTGATATGCAGCTATGCTTCATCAATTGAAATAGTGCTTAATTTAAGACAATAGAGTAAAATAAGTCTTATTTGTTAATTAGTATTAATTAGCGTTATAATATTATTATTCACTATAATATATTAATTATATTATATATAATACCATGTAGATTACCTGCAAAACTGTGGGAAATTAAAAATTTGATTCAACTCTGATTTTGCTTTGAATGATTTTTTCTCAGTTCTCAAAGTTCACGAATATTTTTTTTTATTGAAAAATGTTGTCTATTTGTGTTTTTGAAAACTTTTTGATTTTTGAAAAAATTGTATTTAATAAGTTCTAGTGTGTATGAATTCTTTCAGATAAGATTAGCTTTAACAAAGTTTCATTAGTGTCATTTATAGGATCCTTTAGAACTATTTGTTCCTAAAGTCCATCTGCAATCATTTAGGGTTCTGAATAACCTTAGCATAAAAAAAGCGATTTTAAAAACCAAATAATTGAAAATCTTTAGAAATATATTTCTTTGGATCAAAGGCTTTTCTTTTTATTTCTATTACTCTTGCTCTGACCCAAGTGAAACCTTTAGCTAGCGAAGATCTTAAAACACTATACAATATGTAACAAAAATATGGAACACTCGCGAAATATCCCAGATATCGCTCATCTGAAATTTTCTACACTTAGGTATGAAATAATGTCTGATTCAATGGTGAGTTCCGCATTGTTACCAAGTTTATCGTTTAACTGTAACCGATGGGATTTTTTTTAAATGTCACACCCTGTACTTCTGGAATCTGCTTAAAGTTCTCAATAGTATTTATCTAAAACACTTTTACCGAAATATAACAGTTTTTGAGAAACTCATGATTTACTATCAATAATTTAATGCATTTGCTATTAAAATACCTGCACACCAAAGATTATCTGATATGTCTGACAATGACAGTTTCGTAGATTTACAAAAATGGATCATTTAGCTTAAACTGAAAGGATTGCAATTTTAATGATGCTGAGTTATGGGGACTGAATATGAACGCAACAATCAATCCTTCTAGAAATCCATTAACTATATCTATGCAAGTAGAGTTCTTATAAAATTTCGTGACACTGGAAATATTAAAGATACTGCAGACCATGGCCGATTGAAAAACGGATGTTGGCTCTGAGTGTTTTACTCAGTTTAGAGAAAAATCCCTATCTAGAATCTGAGGACTGAAAATTATCAGCTTTTAAGTCATTTGTAAATTTTTATCGACCTGAGCTATGCTGTTTTAAAAGTTTGGACTTCCCCTAAACACCTTCAGAGACTTAGATAGCATGGTCTACGTCATTCAACAAAAATGGTCTATCTTTACGTCATCTTTTAGTTTTATCCGTGGTGTAGGCTATGCCATTTTAAAATGTTAGGTTTCTCTTAGACATCAGGATAAAGCAAATATAAGAGGGAAATGAAGAAAATTTAAAGTAAAGCAGCTTAGAACAAAGCAAAATAAAATGAAACAGAAGCAAAATAAAGTTGACTAAAACGAAAATAAAGAGAAATGAAGTTAAAAACGAAAATAAAGTTATGTAAAATGACAATAAAGTGAAATCAAACATATACTAATTTTGTATAGCATTTTTAAAACGGTATTACTTTTGCACGCTACTTTTGTAAAGAAGAAAATTTTATTCTAAAGACGTTTGAAAATTTGTCTCATGAACCCTAGTGGTTTTATAGCAGTCTTGAACCAAACCTAGTTGCCGTAAAGCGGCAAACGTGATATCCTCTCTCATCCATATTGAAGAGGATTCTAATAAAATATCTGATGATATATCTATTTTGGATGGATTTATATAATTTTATTCACAGGTCAACTCCAAAGTTGAGATTAATCTCAGCCAATACAAGTGGTCCTTAGCAGGAATAGAAAGAGAGTTCATTTTTGGAACGTGGCATTCGGCAAGGTATACGTCTTAAAATAAATCAAAATTAAGCAAAAGCAAAATAAAGTTAAATAAAAACTAATCCAAACTAAAGCGAAAATAATCGGAACAAAGCCGAAATAAAGGTAAGTAAAATTAAAATAAAGTGAAATCAAAGAAACAAGACTTTTCTTATAGAATTTTTAAAACAGTTTGTATTTTCGATGTGAACTATTACTTTTGCGAAGTACTTTTTTGGGGAAGAATATTTGATTCTAAAGGCGTTTAAAAATTTCACTCATAAACCCTCGTGGCTTCCTGACAGTCTTGACCCTAGCCTTATTGCGATAAAGTGGCTACTGTTCGACATAATCTGGATAAAATACATATAAGTTTGAAATAAAATTAAATTAAAGCCAAATAGCTTAAAATAAATCCAAATAAAATAAAGCAAAAGCAAAATAAAGTTAAATAAAATTAAAATATAGCCGAAAAAGTGGAACAATGCTAAAATAAAGTTAAATGAAATGAAATTAAAGTAAAAAAAAAGAAACAAAAATATACTTATTGCAATATTACTTTTGCATAGTACTTTAGAGGGAGGAAAATTTAATTCCAAAAAATGTTTAAAAGTTGTCTTATAAACCCTCGTGGCTTTATGATAGTCCCGACTGTGGCCTTATTGTTGTAGAAAAAAGGGGATATTCTCTCATTCATATTCAGAACGATACCAATGAAATATCTGAAGACGTATTTATTTTGAATGGATCTAAACAATTTCTATCCGATAAATCTAATAGTAAACTACAGTCTTCTGTTACGGTTGCCGTGCAGAGCGCTGAATTTATGTGTAAAATGCTTTATTTTTCGCGTTTCAAAATATTCAGTTCCTTCATTTTTAACTATTTATTTTCATGAGATATTCAATATAACGGCATATGGTGCTTAAACCCTTGGGTTTAAAAGAGGTCTCAGTTAGAATAGTATAAGAGTAATAAGTATTTTAATTGATCTAAAAAACTACAAGTATTTCGATTAAGATTCGTATTTATTTGGCTTGAAAGATTCAATATTACAAGAAATTGACATATCGTTTTAAACCCTTGGGTTTAAAAAAGGTCTCAGTTAGGATAGTATAAGAGTAATAAATCTTTTCATTGATCTAAACAAATAGAAATATTTCGTTTAAAATTTCAATTTATTTGGCATCTTAAAACGTCTTTTACCATGCTAAGATTATTTAAAACCATAAATTATTTAAGAAGGTCTTTAGGAGCAAACATTTTTAAGGGGATTCATCAGCAGTATTTTTTTTGTTCTCGATTTTCTTCGTTAATATGCATAATAAAGAAAATTAGCCAAGTATAAAACTCGCTTAGAATTACTGAATCTAGGGCAGTACAGTGATAAAAAATTTAATTTCTTAATTTTAGCTTTTAATATATTAGGAGAAAAAAATAACAGAAAAAATAAGTCTGTACGACCCTAGTGGATCATAATCTAGACATATTGATAAAAGAAAAAAAATTTCGATCAAATAGTTTGTCCATAATCCTGGAATAAAGATTTTGAGACAAAATCGCTGATTCGACACGCCCCCTTGTCGCTCAAACACATGAATTTATTTAGAATTATTTCTTCTGGTAAAAGCTGGCATCGGCGCGAGGCCACGTGGTGTGTGTCTGTTGTTTACAACCTGAGCCGGTCGGGCGATCGCTCGCTGGACGAAACCAGTTTTCAGAAATATAATATTTGGGATTATTATTTATTTTGTAGACTGTTCTAAATGATATTGTAGCCGCTTCTCAAACTTTCCACAGATATAGGTGGCGCATTAGTGTAACAAAGACCCGTACAGAGATAAAAAAATGTTAAATACAAAAATTGTAAGATATGTTGTGGTAAATATTGTGAAAATATTTTCAATTATACAGGGTGCTTTATAAAATCCTGTCGTTCGTTTTTTGAGTTTTTTTAATGGAATGTATATTATTGCACATTTAGATTCTGCATGAAATTCTAGACACATTTCGTGAATAATGCCCTATATCTATCCCCAAGTTTTTCGAAATATTGACAGTTGAAAATCGGCCAACTACCATGTTTGACAGGCTGTACAGGGTTATCCAACGAGGACTAGACAAGGCGATTTATTTACTTTCCCTATAATTTTATAAAAAAACCGAAATAACCATCTTATGTAATTTTCTCCCGCGAATTCGGATATGTTCAGCAAAAACCAATTGAACTAAAGGTCACTTTGATATATTCTTTAAATGGGATGCCATGTATATTATTGCATATTTGGATTGTGCGAAAAAGGCTAGACATATTTCATGAATAATGTCTTATACCTATCTCTATCGGTTTTTGAAATATTGACAGTTGAAAATCGACCAATTACCAAGCTTGACAGCTTGTTAAATCTAAACGGCTATAGATAGAACAAAACGGTTTGCACTTTCCTGTATTGGTTTTTCATAAGCTCTCGTATAACACTAACTTTTTATTTAACCAGGGGTTAAATTTATCCGGGATTTTTTAACATCTGGTTAAATCTAAAGTTAGTGTCATACGATAGCTTATGAAAAACCATTATCGGAAAGTGCAAACCGTTTTGTTCTATCTTTAGCCCTTTAGATTTTACAAGCTGTCAAACTTGGTAAATGGTCGATTTTCAACTGTCAATATTTCAAAAACCGTTAGAGATAGGTATAGGACATTATTCATGAGATATGTCTAGGCTTTTACGTACAATCCAAATATGCAATAATATACATGGCATCCTATTTAAAAATATATCAAAGTGACCCCTAGCACTTTTATTTGATGTTCAATTGCTTCTTGCTGAACATATCCGAATTCGCGGGAAAAAATTACATAAGATGGCTATTTCAGTTTTTTTTGTAAAAGTACAAGGAAAGTCAAAAATTAGCCTTGTGTAGTCCTCGTTGAATAATCCTGTACAATCTAAACGGGTAAAAATAGAGCAAAATGGTTTGCACCTTTCTATCTCGATTTTTCATAAGCTATCGTTTAACGCTAACTTTGTATTTATTTACCCAGAGGTTAAATTTACCTGTGGTTAAATAAAAAGTTAGTGTCAAACAATAGCTTATGAAAAACCAAGATAGGAAAGTACAAACCATTTTGCTCTATCCTTAGCCGTTTAGAGTTTACAGGTTGTCAAACTTGGTAAATGGCCGATTTTCAACTGTCAATATTTTTGCTGACTTCTTTTGTTCTCTTGATCTTCTAGCGATTAACATTTTTTGACAAATACTACTGTTTTTGGAACCAGGTCGCTTTTTTTCCCCATATTGATACAAAAACAATAAAACAAAGCAATGATAGAACCAAAACACAATAAATCACAAGTTACAGAACGACCCGCACACTCGAGATTCAAAATTTGAATGATAAAACAAATATTACTGTAGGATTCAAAAAATACGAAGGATAAGATAAATAATCGACTCGCTTCTACCTAGTCTAGACGTAGGTATCGTCTTTACGAAGTCAATTGAAAAAGTTGGGACTCTTAATTTAATGTCGGCATAGTCTGTTCTCAGTTGCCAGCGAGCGCCTACACAAAATAAATAGAAATTATTAAGAGCCCCAACTGTTTCAATTAACTTCGTAAAGACTATGACATAAAATATAAAAAGGTCTTCTAAACACTTTAGGCAGGTTACGAGCCTATATATTTGGAAAAAGGTATCTACATCAATAATTATTACCTATAGATAAATAATGACTATTTTCAAGGAATTATAATAATAAAGGGGAAAATACCTACATGGTGGTCCATTAGTGTGACTGTCCCGTATCTCCCTATTTACAGAGATAAAAAAATGTTAAATACAAAAAATGTAGGATATGTCGTGTCGCATATCGTAAAATATTTTCAATTATACACGGTGCTTCATAAAAACCTGGCATTCGTTTATTGACTTTTTTTAATGGAATGCCCTGCATATTATTGCACATTTGGATTCTACATCAAATTCTAGACATATTTCATGAAAAATGTTCTACACCTATCTCCAATTGTTCTCGAAATATTGACAGTTGAAAATCGGCCATTGACCAAGATAGAGCAAAATGGTTTGCACCTTTCTATCTCGATTTTTCTTACTTTGTTTTATTGTTTTTGTATCAATATGGGGAAAAAAGCGACCTGATTCCAAAAACAGTAGTATTTGTCAAAAAATGTTGATCGCTAGAAGATCAAGAGAACAAAAGAAGTCAGCAAAACTAATGGCATCAACGTAAGTTTTGTTTTAACAGACTACTAAATACAACAACTTTTGATTTTGTTTGTTGAATAATGTACAGGGTGGCCGCTTTAAGTTGAGCCCATACCTTAACTCGAAATCTATGAGTGTTGCAAAAAAAATTAAAATTACAAAAGATGTTTCTAGTTAAACGATCTTTTATTGTTTGTAGTGTTTTAATTGTCACCCTATTTTATACAAGGGGGTCAAATTGAGGAATTTTTTTTAAATAGAATGCCCTTTTTTCTTACATATTTTTAAATAAACCAGTAAAAGATGAATTCAACGATATGCAGGGTGTCCGAAAATACCGTTAGAATAATTTCAGGAGAGATTCTACATAAGAAAATATTAAATTTTTCTCATATGAACCGGGGTCCGAAAATGCATAGTTTCCCAGATACAGGATGTCAAACTTTAAAAAAATCGTTTTTTTAATTAATATCTGAAATATCCTTTTAACGAATTTGTTAAAATTTAGTAGTGTTAGTTATCTGTAATAATAAGGGCTTATTTAGCCTTAATAAGATTAAATATATAATGTCTAGTGGGGCCCCGGAGGGTATCATACCGAATATTATTGATAAAAGAAAGTGTCCGCCCATGACTTAAAAAAAAATGTTTTTTTTTTTCGAATTAAACAACTAAAAATACAACATTGAACATTGTCACAAGGGATTTTAGTCAGGGACACTCGGTTCTCGTCCTGGAGCCAATGCAGGACATTTAGTTTATAGACAAACACAGGGGAGCTCGAATCGGAGGGTAACTACAACAGGAGAAAAATAAAGGAACATCCACAAACTACCTTCTATATCTATATGTGCTTAAATATAAAAGTATGTTTTATATTTTGTTTTTAGATAGCTTTATATATTTTATAAACATATATTCCATTTTCTCATCATTTATTACGCAAGCCATAATATATGAACGAACTATGACACATAGGGAGTAAGCCAAGATTTCCCAATTCTCCATAAAAATTTTTTATCCCTTCCGTATTATGCTTACATTCGAAGCCTACGACATATTATTATGCATTTTTTTTTTTGTAAATAGGTTTGTATATTAATTCTGCAAATTTCGATGTCTTTTTACGTTATTTAATACATTAAATGCCTTCTTCCAGAAATTGTTGGTCCTATATTTGCAAGAGGTCTAAAAATTAGAAACCCCCATCGAGATAATTAAATATGTTTTATATGGATTTATGTTATAATATGTAGGTATTTTTAGATTATTTGTAAAGACATGATGGTACCATTTCTTATTTGAAATGCACAATTTTTATAATTATATTAAAAACCTATCATTACAAATTTCTTATTTTTCTTTCTTATAAATGACTGACAAATTTCAAGAGAACTGGTTTTTATAAGCATCCGTATCAAGTTATAAAAGTAAAATCATGAAAAAAAATATGTATCAGCTTTATAAACACACAACTAAAGTGAAACCTCTGAAAGAAATATTGGAAATTGAGTTTTTATTATTTTTTTAAGCTTTTTTCCCCAACTTTTGCTCCCGTTTCAACACTTTTTTTTTTGCTTTTTTATACATTATTTCTTTTCTTTCCATTTTGCCATCCCCGTCTTGAACTCTTTGCATTTTTTTCGCCTAACTTTTTTATATACTTTTTTCTTATTTCGTTTTATAATACTTTTATTAACTTTCGGAACAATCTTTTACGTTTTTTTTTCAATTCTATCAGAATTTTTTTCTCCCCATTTTTGCCATCCCGACCTCGTAGCTGAATACTTTCGCCTGAAACCGCGTGTCTCTAACTTTTCTTTTTTTATTATTTTTTTCTTCGTTTTATAACACTTTTATTAAGTTTCCGAACAATGTTTTACTTTTTTTCCATTTCTTCCCATTCTTTTGGGTTTCCGGGGAGGTGGGGGTGCAACGTGGTTTTTCCCAAACCACCCCTTAAATTAGAGCCCCGGTCCCACATATGGTTAAGGCGCACCTACCATAAAAATTTCAACACAGTAGCTCGTTCCGTTCTCCCGAGAGATTTTGTCATATTTTGCCTGACTGCTGACGCTGTCCGTCTCGAACCACACGTAATGTGCTTATCGACGGTCCAACGGTGACTGCGACGTGGTCACGTGGCGTAAAATGCAGTGTTGTTTTCGCACAACTTAAATCGAATCGGTGGGCGGTGCCTAGACAGAGAACGAAGAATAGCTTGCCTTTGCTAGAAAGGCACGCCGTCGGAATCTCGTTTGACTGATAAACCCCCTTAAAGGATCATATAAATAACACTTTGTTAAAGCTAACTTAATATAAAAGTATTCTTACAAAAAAAAGACTTGATAAATTCTAGTTCAAAATGATCATAAAATTTTCAAAAACACCAACAGACATTTAAAATTTTTCTTGAGTTTTTTAAATAATTGAACCCTTCTTATTAAGGGAAATTATTGGTTAATTTTGAGAAACGAGAAAAAGCTTATTCAAATCAAAACAAGATTTGAATTTAGACTTTTTGCTTTCTACAATTTTGCAGACAGTTGCATGTTATTATATATAATATTGATAATATAGTGAATAAAACATTAATTAATACTAATTAATAAATAGAATTTATTTAACTAGAATTTTACTTTTGCCCCTCTATTTATCATAAAATATACATTATTTCCATAAAGCAAACCTGTATACCAAGTAGTACAAAAAACAAATAAAGCAATTACGGAATCACTTTAGGAAAGCAAATATTTAAAAACTAGCAATCTTAAAATTTAGGGCGATAGTTGAAAAGGAAGACGAAAAAGGATTAAAATTTATTGCATTATCATAATTTAACGTTCAACAGAATAACTAAACTAAATTTCAAGGAGTCAATAATAGACTTAAAAGCAAAGGGAAAATAATAGAGAAACGTAATATTGAAAGGCCTAAGTAATAAAAAATTTACAAAAACTGATCCTTACATTATATCTTCGGCAAAATTACTCAATTAGTATTCTAACTAAAATAGACACATGGTTTCAAAGTAGAATATATCAAACAAGTACTGACTGAAATCTTGAAAGAATTCGAAAGTACTTAAAAAAACAGCGGTGTACCTTTCATATTAATTCTCCTGGATAGCTCACCATACCATGTTTCAGCCAATTGTAAAAATTATGCACTACCGATTACGAGTATTCCATTAGACATGTATCCAGGATGTTGCAAAATACTATCTCTACGCTGTAGAAAAATTGTTTACAATATCTGCTCCATTTATCAAAGAACGTTACATTCGAAAACATCGCAAACTAATATACTAGAGGTCATTTTTCATTGCACTTTATCAAGGTCCTGACTGATAATCGTAAAAATGATGAATGAATATTCGTTCCATTTTCAACCGCGATGTTGGATGATATTTTTTCAGTATTTTGCACAATTCATTCCAATTTTCCCATCGTAAAAAATCGCTTCATGTCAGGTAAATCAGCCACATATTTCGATGTATCCGAGTGGAATCATTCTTTATGTATTTTAGAAAACTTAGGGGAAATGGGTCGAATAGAAAGAGGGAATTATAAATCCAGGTACCAACAACAATATGGTGACGAGGGTCGCAATAGAAGGAGGGAAATCTAAACTTGTTTTCAAGCCTAAATTAATCTATCCCCATTTTCCCTCAGTTATTTTCAGTTAAGTAGACATTTTAAATGCAAAAATCTCGAAAAAATATAATAAAAACTTGTTTTTTTTTGTAAATTTAACTTTATTTTATACCTATGTAGTTTATAATGTAATTGGGCTAATATTACTTTAGGTCCGACTATTATGACTGATAATGTTTAATACTTCAATTTATTCTTTAAATTAAAATTTAAATTGCTCTTTACTTACCTTTTTCTGCATTCATAAATAATATTTAAGGGCTTCCGATTAAAACAAGGCTGCGAGTCATAAACTCAGTCCTTAGACGCGCCTCATTCGATTTTTTTTTCTAAGAAAATTTAATTTCAACGCAAAAACCTATGAATATTCAAATTATCAAAATAGGTAGATGATAAAATGTTGCAAGCAAACGATATATGAGTGTTAAAAATTATAATTTTTCAACTTTTATGAAGAACCATTTCAATAATTAAGTGTTTTTTCTCTGGTGGTCCATCTCTCCCGGACTCCCAGGCAATCGGTACCATTTTTGGTCGGTTAGGACCATTTTGCTTGGGACCAGATCATATGATTTTCAATGAAATATTTGTTTTCAAAATATAATCGCACCCAGCACCCTTCCCATGATAATTGGACAGAAACTGACTTAAATAATGCCACTCAGGCACTACCTAGAAAAATTAATGGGTGTTGTTTCAGCTACAAAGCATTCCAAAAGCAACATTGTTGCGAAGAAAGAAGGCTGGTAGTTTAAAGAAAAACAATAGTTAAGTCTGTCTTGTTCATTAGCTCGCTCAACAACTTCGACTAAATCATTGTTTCAAAACTAAGAAGAAAAAAAGCTGGGTATGACATCCTGATCTAAGTTTACTGTGGAGGAAGTATCAATTCTTACATAATTTGCTTTATGCCGTGCAAGATTTAAAAGATATTTTGAATTATTCAAGTTCGTTCTGTCGAAAAATGATTTGTATAACAGACCGGCCAATATTTTTAAAGTTAATGAGACGGAGCTTCAACTTAATAATAAGCCAGGAGAAGTGATTGCTGAAAAGTGCTCAAAGATCGTGTCTCATTGTTTGCAGCAAGGGGAGAGTAGCGTCCTGCCTTCGTTCTGCATATTCAAAGGCAAAAATATAAAAACTGAATATTCATCCGGTATGTCACCTGGTTCACCTCATGTTAACACACATTTTTTTTAATTTAATTTCTTGGTAAAATTTTTGCTTGTCCTTAACGGTCACTCATCAGATTGCAACCTTAGGCGCGTTATGGGAATTTGCCACCGAGAATGATATTATTATGCTCTGTTTACCAGCGCATACTACACATTACTTACAACATTGATGAAAAGAAACTCTGATAAAAAAAAACTGGGAAGAATGCAATTTGAATCACTTTTGTCAGAAGCTTGCATAAAATCAGCAACAAATAAGTTTTGCAAGTTATCACGGAACGATCGACTATTATTAATTTTTAGGATTTGATGGGCGATCAATTAAATTGTAGCTGTAACCAGCTTTATTCGCTAACCGCTCATTCAGCTGTACATATGCCTGACTCACTGAGCCGTTTGTAGTTTTGTTCCTTTTAAAGGCGTGGGTTAAAGTTTATAACAGCAGAGCGGGCGCCACTAAATTTCTACTGCAAGAAATTTATTAGAAATTCTATCGGTCTGAAAATCGGATAATAAAATTTAGAAAAAAAAATACCCTGTGAAAGAGCGTAAAAAAATTAGAATGAGATTGAATTATAACCTAAATACAGTTTCCAAAATAAATACAAAGAATACAAACAACCAGTTTATTAAAAAAATACTACTTGGGTAGAACAATCTACTATCATAAAATTTAGAAGTTTTTCTAATTTACTGATGGTTAGTATTATGCTGAAAAAACTTATGGAATGTCACTGAAGCTGACCTATGCATGTCACAGGTGGTAATTAATGTTCAAATTACAATTATAATAATTGCTACGGTAATTAAGTTTCATCTTGACACTCTAACACTAGATATTACAATACTCAACTATCAATTATACGATTTAGGTCTGGTACTCACTGCGATTAAACTTCAAATCAAAAAGTAGCACTAGTTATAGTACTTTAGCAAGTCTCTGATCAATATCTTAACATTACTAATTACTATATAAAAATCTCAATAAATTACCTCGATACTACTTAACGAAAAGAGTTATCTTTAAAAGAATATTTTAATAAAACCCAGTTACTATTGCTTAGATATGTAACAATTTATATGTAAAAATTAGGGAATAAATATCCACTAAACTACGCTTAGTTTATTCCCCGGGCAGCTGGAAAAAATGCTTCCAAAATGCTAAACTAAAAAGAATTTACTGAATAAAATAAATAGAAATTAGCCGCACCAAGTAAGGAGAGTTGAGCTCAAGTCTACCGATATATTGGGGCGAGAAGTTCAATAATAAGGTTTAAATAGTTTAATTAATTTTCTGCCATGAGTATAAATAACCTAAACGCCCTAATTTTATATCATACTTTTAGGTATTAACGAGAATGAAAGCGATAAAAGGTTGGCCGGGCTTTAGAGGACTGCCTTTTACAAAAAATAACACTAGATGAGGTAAGAGAACTGAACATCAGTATCTCTTGAAGTAATATTTCAGAATATATTTCTCGGCAATTGTTTTTAGAGTTCTCACTAGGAGTCGGGGTACTGAAATCCACTCTAGTAGTAATGTTGTGACAATCGATACCGCAGTTTAACTGATACACAGAGAAAATCGCGATATAATATTCAGATACAATTGCAACGTTACAACTGTTGGTTCTAATAAGACACGAAATACTGCCTGTTCGGAAAGTAGCTCTCAGTTAGAAAAATGCTGAACTAACAAATGATGTTTTGTTACAATTTTCAAACCATCCAGAACACAATGCCATAATAATCTCTTGTTGAAATCCTACGTTTAGTTTAGATTTCACTATTTAAAACATGTTTAGTAGAAAAAGAACCTGTCATCGTCAGTTCAAAACCGTGTAGCAGCTCTTCATTTGAGAAACTAAAAATGCTATCGTCCCCAACGTTAATATTCAGGTGCCTAACCCTTTCTCATCGGTTTACAATTTTCTTAACTTTTCAATGTAGTTTTTTTAATTTAACGATTATTTTAGAATTCACCTCGAATAAATATTGAAAAGTGTCACGGCTTTACACTAAAAAAGATTAGAATTTTACTAGTCCAATGCCGAGTAGCAGTTTAAAGGTTACATATTTGAGAAAGCGCAGTTCAAAGCGCGCGGAAATATTGACCTCACCTGAAAATATTTCGAAAAGAAAACTGTTAAACGCCAAAAAATACAACACCGCTAATAAGAAGAAAATCCTAATAGTAGGACCACAGGTAAAACCAGCTGAATGTTTATTAAAGTGCAAAAATAGGAAAGATATATATAGTGATAGCTGTAGCTCCGAAGATATACAATATGACAGCCATTCCGTAGAATCTTGGAATGATGATCAGTGCGTTGAATGTGGTGAAGGTTACCAGAATACAAAAAAATAACGACTGGATCAACTGTGTAGTCTGAGGAATTTAGCTACTTAAAATGTCTTTTAAATACGAGGAAATGTGCTAAAAGAGATGCATTTGAATAATTTTTTTCTGGTTTGCACCTATATAAAGTTATTAAGTTTATATTAGACCATCATTGAGCTTTTTCAAATATGTTCAACAATACCATAGTGGTTCATCTAACCCATATGGTGCAGTTCATCTATGCTATGGGTTATTGGAACTTTTTGCTTTTTCTTTCATTATTCTTTTTTCAGAAATGCAGATTGTATTGAGTCGGCCTTTACTTGGTGGAAATTCATAATAACTTATGTAAAATGATTACTAAAATAACTTTTTACTTAGTTTTCACTGTATATTTTATTAAAACACTTAATATGTTTCGCTAACACTGTAGCTTCGTCAGAAGTATTATTTAAAATGGTATATAATATAATGGTGTTTTGTACAAGAAGAAGGGTTGGTTTATAAAGTACAGGTGGTTAGGTAAAATAATTGTTTTGTTTTTACAACAGTAGGTAATTCCGACGTATTATATTGCCTATCTAGTAAATATAAATGGTGACCGATTTAGGTCTAATTGGTCGTTCAATAAAATGTCGGAGTTATTAAGTTTGTTTAATTCCATAGATTCAAGCAAATTTAGTTTTAGACCTTTATTTTCGTAATGTAAAATTTCATAATTATTATTGAAACTATGATTTTCTGATATCAAATGATTCGAGTAATTGGAATCTGACTTGTTGTTGATAAAACACATTTGATGTTCTTTGATCCGCTTGTCGAAATTTCTGCCAGTTTGTCCAATATAAACCTTAGGACAGTCATTACATTTTAATTTGTAAACGCCTGATTTTTTCCCGTTGTTTAATTTTGTTTTATTGATTTTAATATGTTTTCCTATCGTGTTATTAGTTTTGTAAGCAATATTGATTTTTAGTGATATAAAAAAAACTGCTAATTTTGTTTGTTATGTGACCTATATGAGTGATAACTTTAAAATTTTTCTGATTTTCTTTCAAGACTGGATAAACTAAACTTAGGGCTTTTATTTTATATGTTTTTTTTTTATTAAGTATTGTATCTATTAAACTAGTAGTGTATCCATTATTTAATGCGATTTGCTTAATAAAGTTTAATTATTTTTGAAAATTTTCATTGTTTAGAGGGAGAGTTATTAGTCTATGTAACATGCTATAAAAGGATGCTAACTTATGTTTTATGGGGTGATTTTAAGAGTTATGTATAATCAAGTCCGTATGGGTTGGTTTGTGATAAATGGAAAATTCGTGAATGTTATTCGATTTTTTAATAGTCAAATCAAGAAAATTAATGGAATTATCAACTTCTTTTTCTGCTGTAAATTTTATACTGCTGTGGATATTGTTAATGAACTCTATGAAATTATTTAACTGTCGTTCTGTTCCAGTAAAGCAGGCTATTATATCATCTACATATCTATACCAGTAAAGCAACTTGTTGAAATGAGGATTAGTTGCAATAATAGATTTTATGTAGTCCATAAAGATTGTCGCTAAAAGAGGGCTTAATGGCTTAATGGATTACCCATGATTAAACCTTGTTTACTTGTATAGAATTCATTATCAAATTCAAAGTAGTTTTGCTCTAAACATACTTCCATGGAGTGTATAATTTCTTGCTTTTTATTATATTTACATTATTTTTTGTTAAAAGTTTTTCTACTAGTTTTATAGTATCGGCAATAGGTACGCTAGGATATAAATTGGTAACGTCAAAGGAAATTAAGAGTTCTTAATAGAGTATTTAGAAGCAAAATTAATATTGATTTTTATTATATCTATTAGGTATTTAGATAATTTGTAAGATGGGGCTGAGAAAAAAGAAACCACTGGTCTAATTGGGTTACCGGATTTGTGAATTTTTATAAGTGAGTATAATTTTGGGGCAAAGGGGTACATAAGGATAAATTTCCCAAAATCTTTTTCGATAACCAAAATTTTACAAGTATGAATTATATTTTTTATTGCTTTTTGATATCGACTGGTAGGATCTGTTCTTAATTTTAGATAATTCGTCGGGTTTAGAAAATCTAGGGTTTTTTTTTTGACATAATCTGCTTTACTAATAGCAATTACAGTGTTCCCTTTATCGGCTTTTGTAAATATAGCGTTCTTAGATTTATTTTTAATTTGTTTAATAACGTGGTTTAAGTTCATTCTGAAATTGGCCATTTCTAAGAGTTTAATTTCATTGTCGGTAGAATTGTTATCTATCAAATTTATGTATAATATTACTTACGTTTACTCTAGTAGAAAAAGGCTTTAAACACAACATTCAAAATAATCGTAATCTTAATAAATCAATAGAGCTGTTAGGTGTCGAAATTCACTTAGCCCTTAAAGATATACCTGACAATACTAATCATAAATATAAAGCCTCTAGTATAATAATAAACCAATTTCAGAATGAACTTAAACCAAAACAAGAAACTCACGTAATTAAACAAATTAAGAATAAATCTAAGAACGCTATATTTACAAAAGCCGATAAAGGGAACACTGTAATTGCTATTAGTAAAGCAGATTATGTCAAAAAAACCCTAGATTTTCTAAACCCGACGAATTATCTAAAATTAAGAACAGATCCTACCAGCCGATACCAAAAAGCAATAAAAAATATAATTCATATTTGTAAAAGTTTGTTTATCGA
Organism: Pissodes strobi; assembly: GCA_016904865.1. NCBI lineage: Eukaryota > Metazoa > Arthropoda > Insecta > Coleoptera > Curculionidae > Pissodes > Pissodes strobi. The sequence continues at coordinate 24,051 of MU189543.1, read as the reverse complement.
AAAAGATTTTAGCAAATTAACCCTTATTATACTCACTTATAAAAATTCACAAATCCGGCAACCCAATTAGACCAGTTGTTTCTTTTTTCTCAGCCCCATCTTACGAATTATCTAAATACCTAATAGATATAATAAAAATCAATACTAATTTTACATCTAAATACTCTATTAAGAACTCCTACGAATTAGTGGCCAAAATTAAACATTTGATATTACCCAAAAATGCCAAGTTAATTTCCTTTGACGTTACCAATTTATTTCCTAGCGTACCTATTGCAGATACTATAAAACTAGTAGAAAAACTTTTAACACAAAATAATGTAAATATAATAAAAAAGCAAGAAATTATACACTCCTAGGAAGTATGTTTAGAGCAAAACTACTTTGAATTTGATAATGAATTCTATACAAGTGAACAAGGTTTAATCATGGGTAATCCATTAAGCCCCCTTTTAGCGGAAATCTTTATGGACTACATAGAATCTATTATTGCAACTAATCCTCATTTCAACCAGTTTCTTTACTGGTATAGATATGTAGATGATGTAATAGCTTGCTTTACTGGAACAGAACGACAGTTAAATAATTTCATAGAGTTCATTAACAATATCCACAGCAGTATAAAATTCACAGCAGAAAAAGAAGTTGATAATTCCATTAATTTTCTTGATTTGACTAGTAAAAAATCGAATAACATTCACGAATTTTCCATTTATCACAAACCAACCCATACGGACTTGATTATACATAACTCTTTAAATCACCCCATAAAACATAAGTTAGCATCCTTTTATAGTATGTTACATAGACTAATAACTCTCCCTCTAAACAATGAAAATTTTGAAAAAGAATTAAACTTTATTAAGCAAATCGCATTAAATAATGTATACACTACTAGTTTAATAGATACAATACTTAATAAAAACCATATAAAAAAGCCCTAAGTTTAGTTTATCCAGTTTTGAAAGAAAATCAGAAAAATTTTAAAGTTATCACTTATATAGGTCACATAACAAACAAAATTACCAGTTTTTTAAAATCACTAAAAATCAATATTGCTTACAAAACTAATAACACGATAGGAAACATATTAAAAACAATAAAACAAAATTAAACAAAGGGAAAAAATCAGGCGTCTACAAATTAAAAGGTAATGACTGTCCTAAGGTCTATATTGGACAAACTGGCAGAAATTTCGACAAGCGGATCAAAGAACATCAAATAATGTGTTTTATCAACAAGTCAGATTCCAATTACTGGAACCATTGATATCAGAAAATCATAGTTTCAATGATAATTATGAAATTTTACATTGCGAAAATAAAGGTTTAAAACTAAATTTGCTTGAATCTATGGAATTAAACTTAAAAACTCCAACATTTTATTGAACGACCAATTAGACCTAAATCGGTCACCATTTATATTTACTAGATAGGCAATATAATACGTCGGAATTACCCACTGTTGTAAAAACAAAACAATTATTTTTTACCTAACCACCTGTACTTTATAAACCAACCCTTCTTCTTGTATAAAACACCATTATATTATATACCATTTTAAATAATACTTCTGACGAAGCTACAGTGTTAGCGAAAGATGTTAAGTGTTTTAATAAAATATGCAGTGGAAACTAAGTAAAAAGTTATTTTACTAATCATTTTACATAAGAAGTGCAGATATCACAAACTTAACGATTAATTATGTGATTTGAGTACACGTTGTTTCCGAAATATTATTCCTGTTAAAATTATTAAGAAGAATGAAAACGTGGCTCCTCTAATCCCAAATTACCATATTGTGTTATATTAACTAAAAATTAGCTTCATAAGAGATAAAATGCCACATTATTGTGGGTGTTAAAGACTAAGTTACCTACAATAAGCTGATTATTATCATCAGTTAACATTTATTTGACTGAAATCAACATTTATATAGGGGATAATACTATTTCTGTGGCAAATATGCAGGAGTGTTTGCAAATACATAATACTACTACCTAATGCCTGGCAAAATTGATAGATTAATCGAATACCTACTTACCTGTATGAAGATTAATCGTAATTTTCCGAGCTTGTCTTCCGATATGATTACATTGTAGTTTCTGAATCACCATACCCATCGATACGTTTTTAAAGCATAAAATTTTTTATCTTCAACCCGAGCCTGCTATCGCACCTCGATGCTTACTCATTCTGTTTTAGAGCAAAATTGCCCGCCTAAGAGGCATGTGGTTGGGAGGGTTGTAATCATATCGGAAGACAAGCTCGGAAAATTACGATTAATCTTCATACAGGTAAGTAGGTATTCGATTAATCTATCAATTTTCCATCGCTTGTCTTCCGATATGATTACATTGTAGCTGTTTAAAGCTAGATGGTGCAATTTTGCATTATTCTACCTCCGATCCTGAGAATACCACAAAAACCACAATTAAGGCAGCAAAGTCGTTCAATTCAACTCTTTTTTAAGTATGACAAAAAAAAACAATGAAAATTCTGTCCTATAAATTCAAGTAGTTTAACCACTTAAATAAATATATTTTATTTAACATATATTATTGACATACAATCAGAGCAAAACAAATATTATAAATTGAATCTTAGGCAACGGAATACTTAAAAGGCTACCTATGAGGGCTAAGATATACTCAAATTTAAAATTATATTGGCAAATATGTCACTGGGAGTACCTAGAGGTCGAGTATAGAATCTGAAGAAGTGTCAGATTTATAGGTCTCTACCCTGCTATATTCTTAATGACATTTATGTTTACGTCAAACTTAAAGGCTGCTCACGTGCTGCCGTGTCTTACACTATATCCGGTAAAGACGTTAACGTTCATACCATACCACTGTTTTTAAAAATTAAATTGATCCACCTACTCAAAGTTTGAGTTATTGCGTGGTGATGTGGTTTTTTGAGAGTTAAGAATAGGGATGTATAATTGGAACGAAGGTGCCCGGTGACTTTAATGTACTGTTTTATAGAATTTGCGACACATAATAGGTAATTCTGGTTTTTGAACATACGGAAAAGGCTGGTTTTTATAGGGAGCTGAGGTTTAAATTTTTTCCGAAATCTTCAATTTTGACTGTAGAGTCTCTATTATTGTCGATCGTAATTTTGCTTAATGTTTGGATCCGATGTGCTGAACTTAGTGCCATAAGTGTTACCGTTTTCTTTGTTAGTTTATCAGGTGATAGAGATTGTAAAGGGTAAAGTGTTGATAAATAGAGTAATACAGGTTCAACGTTCCATGTAAAATCGTATTTAGGTTTAGGGAGCTTTAACTTGTAGCTTCCCTTCAAAAATCTTTTGATTATATATTAATCCCTATTAGGCGGTGAAACATAAAGTTATCTATAGGTGCTTATCAAGACCTAAGAAGCTCCTTTGTTTACTTCGCGAACTAAAAAGTCCAGATAAATGTTTAAAATATAAGTAAAGACATCGAAATTTTGCTGTTACAGAAATTATAATACCTACTTATTAACATAAGCGTTGTATATTAAATATTAATTAACAATTTTTTTTAACAAAAAATATTTATAGGTACGCCTATGTTATTACTATTAAGTTAGCAGCAGTTTAGACAGTAGGATAACGTTGACAGTGTTGTTGTTAGATATATTTTATATATCGTTGCATTATTATAAATACATAAAGTAAAAATACTAAAAGCTGGTGTTTTATCAACACAAGAACAAGTAAACCAATTTTAAAATCACAACATTGTACTGTTTCCAAGTTCCTTCTGAGATGGATGCAAACATTATTGGGATGGCGTGACCGGAAATGCTTCTTTGAAGAAATACTTCTCAGACAGTTTCGTGGCCACCAGGAAAATTTTCCTGTATAAGAGATGAGAGTCTCTATAGAGAGTAATCAATTTTTACTCGATTTAAAAGTCAACAGTTTCCCAACTAAGAAACAAGGTATACCAGGGTTGTAATAGCCACACAGGTACTACCAATATTCCGGTGGCTTCATCCTGTATAGATTTATCTAAAGCATTAAATATCATAGAAAACAAGGGAAAAGCGTAAAAATACTCCTCATCATGCCAAGAAATTGTAAATGCATCGACTGCTGTGGAGGTTGGATCCGGAAACCAGGAAATATATTTATTGCATTTTGCATTATAATAAGTTGCAAATAAATCTAACCGCTTATTATTTTCTGATATACCTGCTTGTTTAGTTCATATTCTGTTTCAACGGAAGTTTGTCTTGATGCCTTATCGGCTTCCTTTTTTCTTTTGAAGCGATATAAGATGAAAAGAGTGTTATACGTTTTGTTCACACCAGCCTAAAATTTGAAAGGTTATATTGGTTAAGTTTCGATATTTGACGCTTCCCCCACGATTAATGCAGGATATTGCCGTCTTATTATCGATTCTAAGTAAGACTCCAATATTTTCATTTGATTTAGTAAATAATTGTAAGCTATGACAAGCAACTTTAATTTCGAGCCATGACAAGCAGCTTTAATTTCAAGGTAATTAATATGCTTAGACTTGTCGGCTTCTTCCCAAAACTCGCGACATTTTTGGCCGTTACAATAGCCTGTAGGAGACGCAGACGCATAAGAAAAAAAAACAAAATTCCAATGAAAACGTACTAGACTTCATATTTACAGTATATTCTAGATTGTCTATCCACCAGCTAATAATTTGCTTTGTATCTTTTGAAATTAATATTCTGTCATTGTACGACTTTCCTATTAAGGCTTAAAATTTTGCGCGCCCTTGTCTTTTGATACGATGACGACTCCGAGGAACGGCAGGAGTCGCTGCTACCAAAACACCAATAATTTTTGCAAAATCTCGAATTATAGTACCTGTCTTGTTAACATATTTTTTAAATTGCCTCTTTTATTGAATTCATTTTCTTAAGAGGTAAAGAAACTATCGAGGAAACGGTCCTCTGAATTAAGTCCTAAGTATACTAGGTAAGTTATTTTTATGATGGTATTAACTGACTTTTTCTGTATTTATAATAAATCTTAAATCATTCAGGAGCATTATGCACATTGCAAAACAGTAAAGTGCATCAGCCAAGCATGACAAATGGTTGGTGTTGTTAGCTAACGGCTCCTACAGCTGTTGGCCCATGCCCCAATTGGTGTTGTAGAAACCTTTGCAAATAATTAAATTTGCACAAAATAATGTGCGGGAGATATTTAGTCAAATAACTAACACCCTGTAAAGTATACAGCTATTTTGCAGACAATAAGAAGTCCATGATTGCAATCTTAATTAAATAGGTCCACGACCATATTAAAATATATACTGTTGGCTCACAGCCTTTTAATCGCTCAAGTGATGATAGAATTTACTGAATAGCCCACGGCTATCCCTCATAAAATATGGCCCACGGCCTTAATGCCAAATATGTTTTGCCATAACACTCTGTAAGGTATGCAGCTATGTTGCGGACAATAGTCTGCGGGTAATATTTTAGTCAAAACAGCTAACAGTCTGTAAAGTATACAGCTTTTTTTCAGACAATAGTCTGCGGGTGATATTTTAATCAAAACAACTAACACCCTGTAAAATATACAGCTATTTTGCAGACAATAAGGAGTCAGTCCATGATAGCAATTTTAATTAAATAGGTCCACGGCCATATTAGAGAAATATATACTGTTTTTGTCCCAATTGGAATTATTGATTATTGCTGCATACAGGGGAAATATTATACACACAAGTGTATCTGATTATCATTTGGCGGTGACAAGCTTGGAGTTGGCATAATAAACGATCACTTCTTAGTAAGTCAATAGCCAACTTTTAGTGGAGAAGTCGAATAGGTAGGTCCTCGACCCTAGGCTTAATCAATTAATAATTTATAATAAAAATAATATTAAGAATGTTTTGTATTGCGAAGCCCTCGGCCTACACCTATCCTTTTTCTATCCCCTCGGCAAGAATTTTTCGATTGAGTGCTATTTGTATGCAAATTATAAGGCCCTCGGCCTATGCACTATCTAACTCAATCTAATTTTTTCGATTGAGTGCAAATTATCAGGCCCTCGACCTATGCGCTATCTACCTCAATCTAACTAACTCTTTGTAGGGAAGTCGAATAGTTAGGTCCTCGACCCTAAGCTTAATCAGTTAATAATTTATAATAAAAATAATATTAAGAATGTTTTGTATTGCGAAGCCCTCGGCCTAAACATATTCTTTTTCTCTGCCCTCGGCAAGAATTTTTCGATTGAGTGCTATTTGTATGCAAATTATAGGCCCTCGGCCTATGGACTATCTAACTCCATCTAACCAATTCTTTGTGGGGAAGTCGAATAGTTAGGTCCTCGACCCTAGGCTTAATAAATTAATAATTTATAATAAAAATAATATTAAGAATGTTTTGTATTGCGAAGCCCTCGGCCTAAACCTATCCTTTTCCTATGCCCTCGGCAAGAATTTTTCGATTGAGTGCTATTTGTATGCAAATTATAAGGCCCTCGGCCTATGCACTATCTAACTCAATCTGAATTTTTCGATTGAGTGCAAATTATAAGGCCCTCGGCCTATGCACTATCTAACTCAATCTAACTAACTCTTTGTAGGGAAGTCGAATAGTTAGGTCCTCGACCCTAAGCTTAATCAATTAATAATTTATAATAAAAATAATATTAAGAATGTTTTGTATTGCGAAGCCCTAGGCCTAAACATATTATTTTTCTATGCCCTCGGCAAGAATTTGTCGATTGAGTGCTATTTGTATGCGAATTATAAGGCCCTCGGCCTATGCACTATCTAACTCAATCTAACCAACTCTTTGTGGGGAAGTCGAATAGTTACGTCCTCGACCATAGGCTTAACCAATTAATAATTTATAATAAGAATGATAATAAGAATTTTTTGTATTGCGAAGCCCTCGGCTTGGACGTATTCTTTTTCTATGCCCACGGCAAGACGAATTTTTTGATCGAGTGCTATTCGTACGCAAATATTACAAGGCCTTCGTCCATGTACCTTATTCTCTATTTCTCTCGGTTGTGCAACATATTGTGCCTTACTGAAAACCTGCATGAATATGAATTTAATAAGCCCTCGGCTTATATGCAAGGTTTTTTAATTATTCTAATTATTTAAAATAGTCTAGTTGTAATTAGTGAGCTTAGCGTAAACCTCAATACAACTTATCAACTGTACATTGTATCATTGTACGTAGATATTTGTTCGTAAATATTAGGCCCAGCCTAGTTCTATATAGACAATTTATTAACACTTACTTGAGGAACTGGACAATATATTTTCCCTTCTTTTCGACATTTTATTTCACAAACACAAACACAGCCCGTTTTTTCAACGTATTCGATGGATACAGAAAACAGAATGAGTAAGCATCGAGGTGCGATAGCAGGCTCGGGTTGAAGATAAAAAATTTTATGCTTTAAAAACGTATCGATGGGTATGGTGATTCAGAAACTACAATGTAATCATATCGGAAGACAAGCGATGGAAAATTAATAATATCCGGGTAATTTATTCGGATTATTATTAATTATTTCCGAGAGTTAATAATAATTGTTAGAGCTATTTTTGCGATTGAAACATGCGCGTATTCGTTTTTGCAATAATTTCATTAGAAGGGTTCAATAAAACATAATTGCAAATAATTGAAATTATGCGTAAATAATTTCGTCAAAGGCACTTGGCAGTCATTAGTAACGAGTAAGCGGATAAAAAATAACTTACGCGAAAAAGAATATTATTCAAAATAGAACCATCTGCTAACGAAAAGATAGAAATATAGGAATTTTAGTTAGCTTTAACTCGGACTTAAATAAATATTTATTTGTAAAAAATACGCTCCTCTCGAATTTAGTTTTTTTTTAACATAGATTTTTAAACTGCTGTATCTCGAAAAAAGTTTTTCATTTAGTGTAAAGCTCGGTGTTAAGTATTTTTTAGATTTTGAAAGACTGTTTATTTTAGGATTGATCCCCTGTTTCTAAATTTTTAGAAAATTCGATGGATAGTACAAAATATGATTGTTTACCAAATCTAGAACTGTACTGCTTGCTTGAAGCCTAGTCTAAAATACTGGAAAGGTTTTTGCAAGTTCGATATTGGCATAGATAAACTAAATTTTTCGTGTTTATACAAGGTTTTTGTCTTTTTTGACTATATCGAGTTTTACGTGCAATCGAAAAAACGGTATGTGATGAAAAACTGACATAAAAAATATAAGCGAGTCTGCTATTACTCGAGACACTGATGTGTAAACATATCCTATATCGACATACACAAATATTTGAGCAGCCCTCGTAAAATCACTGCGCAGGGTTATGAAGTCACAGCCGCTTGCACATTTCCGTCCCCATCCGCTTACACATTTCCGTCCCATTTGCCGAGATTTACCCTCATACCGCAACCGCGTAAGATGTTTACACATCAAAAGCCGTGGTAAAAGAAGGGTGCCTTAATTTTTGATCCTTATTCTTAATTCTTTATTTATTACACTTTAACCCTTTTTATAATTGTAATTTAATTTATCAAAAACAAACTTCATAAGATATACTCAGGGTCTAGAAGTTCTATTTTGTTATTTCCAAGTAACAGAGCTGCTGTGAAAATAAATTATTGAATATTTCAACGAAAAATTAACTTATTAGGCCAGCCAAGTTTAGTTCTTTTAAGAGAGTCACTTGGAAAAAAGTGTTGGAAAGCAAATTATTGTTTTGATTGATGGTTCATTTGACATCAAATAGAAGCATTCTAGGTTTGCATGGTCCCACGACCGCCGCTCGAGTTAGGAAGTCGAAAAAAACTCAAAATTTTCGGACTTTTTTCAGTTTTCCGCCTATAGCTCTAGCGAATATTTCATTCTTACAACTATTAGAGAGCATTAAATTTTGCGTCAAACGAGTACCACCAACTCGGTTGCATAGTACGGCCACGGTATATATAAATATACAATTTCGGCGACAGTGTTTGGAGTCTGAGCGAATCCGGATCAATCTGGTTCGTGACCTGCGGTGGCTCGGACAGTCTGCAGTCAGGGTGCAAACGCCCTGAGGTTGTATACTGTCGGGTCGCATTGAAATAATAACCGAGGTAATAATTTTGCATTAGCAAATACTCCTTGAATCTCATCTCGCTGCTGCAGGTGTGCGGCGGTTTTTGCGTTTGATGCAAAAACGTCAAAACGATTTTGGTCAGTGACTCTACTCGATATTGTTTATACTCTGGTACGGCTGAAATCGATGGTTGTAAAACAGTAATTTTCATCAACCTTGCTGAGAAACGCATCATAGTGACTTTGAATCGTCCATCACACGGAAACGATCATTCTGAATAAAAAAAGTGTAGAATAACAGTTATAGTCTATTATTCTAAAAACAGACAAAAGATGCAGAGGAAAATTCATTAACTTGAAATTAATTCATTACCTTCGCCAATTTGAGCAGAATTTCTGTTCAAAATTTCTTTTGAACGGTTATATTTGAAAAAAAGTGATGTACAAAATAAAGAATTAATAATAATGTATAACTAATTGGAAAAGTAATTAAATAGAAATCAGAACGTATCCCGTAATGCCACGCGTAAATTGTAAACTTAAGTGAATTGGGCCATGTTATGCAAAATGCTTCCAAGCCTCAAATCAACAATTGGGAGATATCCGTGCTTGTAATTTTACAACCTGTTAAATTCTGTGTCAATGGCATACAAACTTGAGTACAAACAATTTGTAGCAATAGAACAAGTATCCTCTTATTATACAGTATGACACGTTTTTATTTTAATTTTTTCAAAAATAAGAAAAATTTTGTGGCTTGGTAGGATTTTGCAAAATAAAAAAAGCGAAAACAAGTAACAACAAGTTTTTATATTTAAGAATATAGAAAGGAAAATACAAAATTCGGTTAACTTAAGCATCTACACTGTATCAATATTAAAATCTGGCACCTCCACGTCGAATCCATCTACATCTTCAACAATATTTTTGCCAGATTTTAAGTTGGTATAAAAGAGCAGAACATCTGCCGGTATAAGATGCATCATTTCTTGCAGGTTCTTAAGTTTGCTTAGAATCCCTCATGGTAGTTTCTTGTTAAACATCATCAGTGTCATTAATTGCATGTTCCAATAAATTTAGTGCATTATTATTTGAATTAGATTTAACCACTTCAAGTTCTGTTTTGTCCAAAATTTTTAACTATCCCACTATTATTAACTGTGATTCTTCTGCAACAACCGATTTTTTTATGCAAACATTGGATAAATTAAGAGGCAATGAAGGGTGCATGTTGAAAAAACACCCCACTTTGTATTAAAATAATTTCAAGTTAAATAATTATTTATTACTAATCTGGTACATACGAATTTGTAATATTTGCAAAATCCTACCAACCAACAATATATCTATAGGTGACCCACAATCCAACCCACAATGTACCTTTCTTTTGTAAGAATTTAACTAGTTGCATCTCTACTCTAAGGATCAGACTAAATTAAATTTTAATTGAATAATATCCCAGAAACTATTATAAAATATACAAAATGAGTTAAATAATAAATTATTAATATTTATTACTATTCTGGTACATAAGAAGGTTCTGGTGCACATAAGGTAACTTCTTAATAATGGGTTTTTTGGAAAAATTTTGGTACCAATCGATTCGTTTTTTAATTTTCTTTCCAAAAAAGTGAGGATCATCGAGATATTATCACGTTTTTTTGGTAAAAAATTGATATTAAATGTTCGTAATGTCGGTGCAATAAGCCATACTTTTATGTCAGAAGTGACGTTTTAAAGACAATTTAAGCATCAAGTAGTATTTTTCAACTGTCAAATTTGACAAAAAACTCAATATTTTTTGATAAATACAACTATCATTCATTTTGTGAATATTTTTATATGCAAATTATTAAAAACTTTAAATTATTGCAACTTACATGGGGTCTGGTTGAAAAGATAATAATTTATAGGTTGTCCGCCTTGCAAACTTTCTTTTGTTTTCAAGGGGGTGTCTAGAGTAGTTTGTGGTTGAGAGTGGTGGTTGAGATAAAGCCAAGAAAATTTGAAGAACCACCACATTTGTGTCTCCAAAGTTCAAGTTTTAAGTTTAAACTTGTATAAAATCACTAAAACACCTTACTACTTGCGCAGGTGAAAATCAAGATCAAACCTGAAGCAAGCAAATTTAAAAATTTTAAAACGGTAAATAATTGATATTTGACATACTGACACGGAGGTCTCGGTCTAGGTTGCCAAACGTTGCATATTTCTCTTATTGAAAATAAGGCAATGTCATCGCCCTTTAGCCAATCCAAAGTAAGCCAAATAAGCGCGCTACATTTCATGCCTCCGCACACTCCGGGAGTAACACGAACTCAAATTAATGTAATGAAATCTGTTTTATGAAATAATTTATTTTTTTACTTAGTTTCGGTTGGTTGTTGTGTTTGCTATTCGAGCGAGAGAAGTGAGTAATAATTCAAACTACTTACGACTTATTATGAACTACACTCCGAGCAACCTACGACCATTGTTTATATAAATATAAACAATGTTACGACCTACTCCGAGCTACCTACGATCTACTCCAAGCTACTCTAAGCTACTTACGATCTGCTCCTAGTTACTTCGAGCAACTCTGCGCTACTTACCACCTACTCCGCGCTACCTACGACCTTCTCCAACCTAGTCTCGGTTGTCTATATCATACTTCAAACTGGTCTAAGTTACTTATGACCTACTCCAAGCTAGTCTGAGTCACTCCGCGCTATTTACGACCTACTCCAAGCTACTCCGCGATACCTACGACATACTCCAAGCCAGTCTGCGCTACCTTCGAGCTAGTCCAACCACTCCAAGCTAGTCAGAGCCACACCGCGCTACCTACGCCCTAGGTCGAGCAATCTACACACTACTCTGAGCTACTTATGACCTGATCCAAGCTACTCCGAGCCACTCCGCGTTACTTACGACCTACTCCAAACTACTTACGACCTACTCCAAGCTACTACGAGCCACTCCGCATTACCTACGACCTACTCCAAGCTACTCTGCGTTACCTACGACATAGTCCGACCTACTCCGAGTTAGTTTGGGTTACCTTAGGGTTAGTTTCGTCTCGGTTTAGGCACTACGCACGTGCATGAAGAATGGCTTGCGCGAAGCGCAAGCCATTCTTCATGCAAACGTAGGGGAAACAATTTCGGTTAGCTTGGGTTAGCTTGGATTAGTTTGGGTTAGCTTGGGTTAGTTTGGGTTAGTTCCGTCTCGTTTTATGCACTACGCACTTGCATGAAGAATGGCTTGCGCAAAGCGCAAGCCATTCTTCATTCACACCTCGGAGAAATAATTTCGGTTAGCTTGGGTTAGTTTGGGTTAGCTTGGGTTAGTTTGGGTTAGCCTGGGTTAGTTTGGGTTAGTTCCGTCTCGTTTTATGCGCTACGCACTTGCATGAATCGTCTCGGTTTAGGCACTACGCACGTGCCATTCTTCATGCAAACGTACGGGAAACAATTTCGGTTAGCTTGGGTTAGTTCCGTCTCGTTTTATGCACTACGCACATGCATGAAGAATGGCTTGCGCGAAGCCATTCTTCTTTCAAACCTCTGAGAAACAATTTCGGTTAGCTTGGGTTAGTTTGGGTTAGTTTGGTCTCGTTTTATGCACTACGCACTTGCATGAAGAATGGCTTGCGCGAAGCGCGAGCCATTCTTCATGCAAACCTCGGAGAAACAATTTCGGTTAGCTTGGGTTAGTTTGGGTTAGTTTCGTCTCGTTTTATGCACTACGCACATGCATGACGAATGGCTTGGGCGAAGCAAATACCAAGAACAAATATCTCTTAAATATCTGTATATTTGTATTATACTTTTCTTCCTTATTCCTGCTCCTAATTCTGCCGCTGCTAGTCCCAATCTCATTCCGCATGACCAGTGCCAAAAAAGACATAGTTGCTACCGAATTGGTACTTTCGATTTTTTAAAAAACGATCCTATTAACACTGAGTACTGCTTACGGCATCCGTTGCAATAAAAAAAAATTCCAAATGGATTGTCCGCCCGCTGTTTAATTGTGCACTGTCTTCGGCATCGCCGATTTTTACACCTTAAATTCACCCTTAGTAATACTTTACCTACTAAAAAATCGTATAGTTCTCATTGCTATAATTTAATACGATTTCATATAGCTCGAATGAACCTTGAATTTCCATTTTTATTGCGTTTCGATCACGATCTTTAAAAAGCGAAATGCTGTCAACAAATCGACATTAACGGTTTTAAATTTGGCTTTTGTTAACTTTGACATTTTGCCTCGCATTTTGCAAAGCCTACTTGATGCTTAAATTGCTTTAAAAACGTCGCGTCTCTAATGGAAATATGGCTTATTGCACCGACATTACGAACATTTAATATCAATTTTTTACCAAAAAAACGTGATAATATCTCGATGATCCTCACTTTTTTGGAAAGAAAATAAAAAAACGAATCGATTGGTACCAAAATTTTTCCAAAAAACCCATTATTAAGAAGTTACCTTATCTGCACCAGACCCCATAAGAATTTGTAATATTTGCCTTATTTGTCAATCTGCAAGAACCTACCAACCCACACTATATCTATAGGTAACCCACGATGTATCTTTTTTAAGAATTATATTTAACTAGTTGCATCTCTACACTAAGGATTAGACTAAATTAAATTTTATATAAATAATATCCCAGGAACTATTGTAAAATATATAAAATGATCGTAGTTTAAAAATGTGCTGAATATAATTATTATGTACTTTTGATTTTTAATATAGTTCCAGTTTTTCCATAATTGGACATTATTCTTAATGTTCACCCGTGAAACATGCTTATCACTCACTCGCTTATCAATAATTTTTGGAACAATAAAAATGGATATTTACCCATACAGGTCAACGAATACTGATTTAGAATGTCCCCGTTTTGCATAGCTACCATCCCACTTGGATGGCTAATGCAGACCGCGGAATTTAAATTCTATAATCTAGTGAGTTAATCAAGTGGGTTGGAAGTTTTAAGCTAAACTCAAGAGTACATATTTTTATTTACTGATTTTTACGCATGGAAATTTTCAAGGTCTAGAGTCGACATTGGGTTGGAAGGTTTTTGCAGAATAAAGAAGTATAAATTATTGACCAGAATACCCGATTATCTCATTTTTCCATATAATGAGGGTTGGTAGCTTTTTGCATAACAGGGCCCAATTATACTTTCATACAAATTTATTATACGTCTAAATAAAAAATATAATAAAACTTTTAAGAAAATAAAATAATGGACGGTACCTTCTCACCTCGCCCCCGGCGCCATTGACCTTATGACTGTGCCAAGTAGTTTAGTGTCATGCTTTATGATCTGAGGAATCTCCTAGAAGCTTGTTTCAGTCAGCTCCGCGTCGACTTTCGAAGCCCTGTTTAGTTTGATTTCCAGGCCAAAATAGCCTTAGTTTCTAATATGTAGAGACCTTAAGCTCTTATGTTTTCCCTGTGTATATAATATTTTTCTGCCAGCTGCTATCGCATTTAGTACCATTATTCTTTTATTTCGTTAATTAAGACCTGGTCGTTTCAAAATCCATCAGCCCGCAAGCAAGTTTCCCTCATGGCGTAGCAACTCTTCAGCCATTACGGTTCTCTGCTTTAATTGAAGCGTGCAGCATCTACTATCTTCATCGATAGGATGTCCCATCTCTACTTTTGATCGTTATACCGGACCTGACTAATCAAAGTCACAAAAGGTATTCATGCTGTTTGTCAACTTTCAAAGTGACGGGGCTATTGAGCCCTGATTCACTACGAAGTCGATGTCGCCTCCATTTTGGCGTAATATGCCTATGATGAGGATAAGGAGTTTTTCACTAAACCATATCTTTATCCGACAAAGCTAAAATTCATCATTGGTGGTGACGTCAGGCGTCACCCCTTTTTATTTTTTAGTAATGAGTTCATCAGACTTATGAGATTTAATTTTACCTTGTCAACATTGATTTTCAATATTTTTGGCATTCCTACGTACCGTTATTTAATTTTCTGAGAAATGCCAACTAGTCAAGTGTTTTAGATGCAATGTACTTTAATTATGTATTTAGGAAAGTTGAATATAGCTAAAAACTGCAACGGTGTTTCAAAATATAGCAATTTTCTATAAATGAAATATGAAATATTTTAAAAATATTATATAAAATCGTTTCATAAGTAATTCGAAAACGATTGGGTAAAAAAAATCAAATAAATTGTCACAATATTATTTTTGGGATATATGAGTTATTTCTTTGAATGTCATTTACTCTAAAATAGTTAGCCTTTGATAGATAAAATAAAATTAAAATAAAATAGATTTAATCGTATAGTTGTTTTGTCCCTGTTATGCCAACCAGGGCAAAATGAAACGTGACGAATCAACAAAACAATTAATATAGGAATAACACAAGCTAGTCTCTCATAAAAAAAGCTTCTCTTAGCGTTGAGGACAAATGTGTTTAGATACAATGATTCGAACAAGTATCTCGAAGAGGATTAGATTTAGACTATAGGTGGAGCATGGAGGGAAAGAAGTTCTTCACTCACGCTCATATCCAGAGTCGCTAAGGTCAAGAGTGGTGCACTTCGTACGATGTGCTCTGAGACCTGAGAATCTAAGAACGCGCGTATATGCCTAAATACAAACAATCTTATCGAGTACAACAACAGTTTAAAAATGATTATTGTTCCCAAAGCTATTAGCTTAAAGTTTTCTCCTTGTTAGCAGACGTTTTTCACCTAAACCTGTAATATATCAACATTTTATTTCAAGATTAAGAGGCAAGTCCTTTCAAATAGATCCAAGATTACAACACAAAAAACTAATAAATATGTATGAGATGCTACATTTCTTGTATTCGAAAACAAAGTCTCGTGAAACTGCGACTAAAGAGTCATTCGTTTGCTATTCACGTGTCTGGATCGCACAACTACACCGCAAAAGCATCTATTTAAAGTTCTATCCCTACTTTAACACACAACTCCAGGAATAGCTTTATATCAGATCAGGGTGGGAATCATTCGAATTCTCATCCAATGTCTCTTATAATTCCAGATGTGATGTTTTCTTTTTATTTACCCAATAATGACATATTACCTTTTGTTATTAGAGAATATTGGAAAATACGTATTTTCTCCTCGAAAAATATTTCGAAACTTTTCAACCTAAGGTTGATGGAATTAAAGCCTTTCAGGATTTTTTTATCAAAACATGCATCTGTAGAAAACTTTCTTATATAAAAAAATATTTTCTCCATCGTTATACCGTATTTAAGTATATTGGATATTACAGGTAAAATATATTTTCGTAGGGGTATTTTAGCTACAAAAGGTTCTCCTTCAGCGAGAGGGATTTTAACTGAAAAGGAAATTGCACTCGGCGAACAATATAACAAAGATAAATCGAGAAATAATCATAAGTTTAGAATTTTCGGAATAAGATTGGAAAAGTATATGGCTGGTTTATGACTTGCATAAAGAATGGCAAGATAAGTTTGTGTACATACGTTTATTTAAATTTTTCCAGATTGTAGGACATTTGTTGCGAAGTTGGCTGCTCTCTGGAGTGTGCACACACTTGAGGGTATTGTTGTGGGTATTTTCCGTTGGTAGGGAAATTGTTTTCCTTCTTCACACATAAACATGTCGGGAGTTTGTACGCGGTTCTGTATATCAATCGTTGGCCGGTATAAACAATTAATTCTTAAATCATTTATGACCACAAAGGTGGGGGTTGTAATTAACCTTATAATAAACCACTTTAATTAGTGGACTGTATCAAAATAGGGTGGTGGGAGTTTTATTCATAGCGTCTGAAATGAAACATGTATTTTAGTTATAATCCAAGATCTAATTTGCATTAAATATGATTAATATTGCAACACGTTTTTCTTCTTGAAGTCAAAAGTAAAGATTTTTAATTAAAAGGAAACCTAGCCCCGGAGAGTCGTATTGCAAATGCCCGGCCCCGGTAGTGGGGTCGTTAGAGCGCCACCAGTTCTGTCCAACTAAACTGAAAAAGCTCCGCTGGTGTTGTTCAGGGTGGCTAGGCCCACGTATTAAATCAAAAATTACTCAAGCTTATCTTATCAAGAAAACAAAAAAACCCAATCTAAAATTTAAGGAACAATATATTTGCTACTAAGTTCTTTTTTTTTAAATGAAGCAACAATCCTACAGTAAAAACGGCCAGTTAAATACAAAAGAATGTCAAATGACTATTAAATTCAACTAATAATTGGTACAATATGGTGATTATACGGAGACCAATTCTGTTGTTAACGGTACTGTATGCCTTACAACTAAATGCACTAAACACTACAAACCGAAGTGATCACTTTGATGTTGACTAAGCTAATTACATCTAGGTATGCGTGCGCTAATAGCTGCACCTTTTTTAAATGTAGCAATATTAATATGTAGCAATGAACGGCCACAAAAATTAAATCAAATGACTTTATAAATTAATAAAAGGCATAAAATTAGAATAAAGCTATTGAAAGCTCGGGTGTCAATGCTTGACTTATATTACAAAGAAAGAAAATTCAGAGCGGTTATATTACTCGATAAATGAATGAAAGGAATAAAATAATTGAAACTGTTTTAAAGCCCGACTGTCAATGCTTTATTTATATTAATTAGAAATAAAATTCAGAGCGATTAATAATAATAAAGGAGTATATAAACTTAAGCTTCTGTATGATACCACTAAGATCCGTCGAACTCTGGTAAAGGTGCCGAGCACCTGTCGGTACTGCTAGGGCACTGGCACTGAGGGTGAAACTAGCAGATGACTCGCCAATAAAAGTGGCACGGAGACAGGACTTGTAGCCACGTAATCGAACTGGCAGCCCGCCAGTAAAAGTGGTAGCCTGGTGGTTCTATAGCCTGGTAGAACAAGTGGTAGCCTGGTATTTGAAGTGGTAGCCTGGTATTTGAAGTGGTTGCCCGCTAGTAAAACCTGCTTCTAGCCCGCTAGTAAAACCCTGAAATAACCCAGTACGCATTAGACAAGCCCCTTTACTTTAATAAAAAAAAAACTATGCCCCCCCCCCCATAAATATATTTTCTTTATAAAACAAATCCCCCCAAAAATTATCAATGAATTTTCAATGACCATCAGCAAATAAAGGAAATACTAAGATACAGACAACTTGAATATAAAAAAGATAGGAATGAGTCACCCCTAAAAGAAAATATAAACCTCCCCATATATTGCTTTGTACATCTATTATTTTTATCCCTAATAAAGACCTTTATTATTACTATTATTATTATTATATGATCAAAACTCAAGTTACATTAAAATAAAACTTCAGATTTGATAAAATTGAGTAGATAAGATAACCCAAGCAATGCAAAGCAAATGGCGGACTATGCACAAAAAAAGGTTAAAACAGATAAAGCAATTAAATAGTTAAGTTGGACAAAAAAACTGTAGCAATAATTACCTCGTTGGTGTGTGGAGGGTGACGGGTGGTTCGACGGTCTCGGTCTTATACGTATACGACGAACGGGGAAAGCTTCTAGAAATAAGGGAAAAAACTATTAGCGTCATGGCATCGTCCGCATGCTTCACAGGCAATAGGGAAAAAAATTATTCCAGAGAAATTATTTACCAAGTACAGTATTCAGATCCCTAAAAATCGGTCGTGTCAAAACACAAAGAAATACCACAATATATCCCCAATAAATGGGTGGAATTAAATCACAAACTAAATGTGGAGTCTCTGACTGCACTCAAACAGAAAGCTTCTCTTCTCGCCGAACGGTCTAACTAGAAGAACTCTCGATTCGTTTCCGTCAATTTGCCTTTCTCCTTCTACGAGATCAAACGCTACGTCAAATCAGCAAGTAGTGATGGGCTAAGACATGCAGAGTGGTTCAATACAAGGAATAATTCTAAGATAACAAACGACTTAGTTCTCGTTTATTGGGATGGCAAAGCAACGGCGGAAGCCACAACTAATGCACCGAAATTAAATGGTTCAAGAAATACCAGAGAATATTCCCCAACAAAACGATAAACTTTTAAAAATTTAAATCGACAGCTGCAATTAGGTATAAGAAATAGTACATTCCTATTACTCGGAACTAACAACCGAAGGTTACAAAAAGTGCAGCAGCCAGGTGTAAAGATAAAAGCAGAGGTCCCAAAACAATCTAACGATCTCAGAAATGATCGGCCGGTGATTGGAGTCCGGCAACCAAGGGGTTCCAAAAGGTCATGAAATATTCAAACCGACAATAAGATATGAATCGACGAGTCTAATGCAGCGTAAAGGGGGGTTTCATTAACAGAATTCTTAAAAATATAAATCGGGTCGCTGGCCGTTCTACGGTAATGTAATATAAGTCAAGCCAAGCTATCCTAAAAACAATGTGCTTCGCTTATCAACTAAAATAAATATAGTCACAACGTGTTATAAATGCTAATACAAATATATCGTTAACCCATACTTAGAATAGAGTTAAATTACATTAAGAAAGGCGGCAATTTCAAGCGAATTGTTAGCAAATCGAATCAATAAATTTAGAATTAATAAACCGATGAGCGCAAAATACAGCATCTTTTTTCCTAAATGCGGCGTATAAATGAAGTTCAAAAATATTTAACACTGGCAAAATCGGACTGATATAATATATACAATGATATTTAACTACTTTCATGCATTCATCCTTTCACACATAAAACTAAATAGGTACTGTACATAAGGTTAACTATTACTAAATGTCTAACAAAACTTCTTGATTATTTGATTTAACAGGAACTTCTTTCTTTACTGACTTTAATCAACTTCATTTCAACTAACTGCTTTTCGTTCACACAAAATACCTTGTACGTTATGTCTTCTTCGATTCTCTCAACTTAACTTCACTAGAAATGTAAGACATCGAACATTTGATTCGAATCTCGAGTAGAGGAATAAATTTGTCTACTACAAATTTCCAAACGCTTTTTTTACCTTCTTCGACCTTCATCAACAGCAACAGGAGAGACGAAACGCTATGGCATTTCTGTCTTCGAGAAAATGCGTAAAAACGCCCAAAAGAATCTTTAATTCAGTGTTGAAAAAAGGGAACACAGAGTATAGCAGATATTTTCTAAATATCTGTGCAAACATATGAGAGAATGACTAAATATCTTGGCGTCAAACAAGGTTACGACTGGGTAGATGTTCTTGGCGCCAAATTCAAGCAGAGCGATCACTGGATCGTTGCTTCACGGGTGAGTGTTTGTAAGGCACTTATTACTTCTTTCTTCGACTAAAACTTAAATTTTGAGAAAATTAACCAAATATCTTGGCGTCAAACAGGGCAGCGACAGAGGCTGGCTATTTTATCGACAATCCAGGTTTGGACTAAGGAGTAACTGAAATACAATGCTTTAAATGCACAAATTGCTGTTTATCTGGGGTGAAATAAATTGATTTGAAGTTTAGTTATTGCTCATTCATACTACAGACATACAGGGTGTTATCACCAAACTATACGGTGAAAAACTATAAGTTAATATACATGTTGGGGTGTTTATCCATCAATCGTAATTGGGATCAGACTGAGGAAGCTCTGTGAATCACTTCAACTTTATTTTAGAGATAGTCAAAATGTTTATTTACAAATAGCGGTGCTTATTAAAGCGTTTAAGGGGATTTGTGAAGAAATTGAGGCACTTAGGGGAACATCTGCCCTCAATCAAGTTAACTGAAGTACTACCCTGGCACACACTGAGCTGCAGGAACGGTACAAAAGAGCAAATAGTTTATTTATTTTCTACGCAAAAGAAGGAAACGATTTGGATGAGGCTAAAAGACTTTTTGCTATCCTCTCTAACAACAATCTTTATGAAATCGCAAACCCAGTGTGAATAATGTTGGAGCCTTAAAAACGCATTGAACTTTTCCTCCAAAGTACTGGAATTCGATAAAAATTTGAACATCGACGTTCCCATAGAGACCCATAGAGAAAATGATGAAAAGTACCGTAGTGATAATCTCCATATTATACAGGCAGAAAACTTGTTCAGGTACATTCTTCATTCGTTAGCGAGTCAAAGCACTTGAAAAATGTTATCAAAATTTAACATTCCAAATGAATGTTGCTGCACATTGCAACCCGATTTTTCCTTCTGATAGGATAGGCACACAAGCAGCAATAGGTGGTGAAGTTTTAAGATGTGTGCAAGGGTTTGTATAATACTGTTTTGAACTCATTCATTGACCTAGAGTAGTTGAATATGATGGTGAATTCATACTTCCAATTTGTGGTAATAAACTGGGTAGATTTTTCGCACAGATTTCCACTTAAATCAATAATCTTTCTTATGCATTTTATAGCCTGTATCATACTAAAGAAATTACTAATGTTAAAGGCAGCATTATCGCCGACCTGGTATTTCTGAGCCATGGCAAATCAACGATTGGTCTGAGGTCCGTTAACCTGCCCCCCCCCCCCCCCCCCCCCCTTTTTTTTTAAAACGCCACCCCTCCCCCCCCGATCTAGCGCCCCGCCCACGCGCTAACACTAACAAACTAACACACCACCACA
>MU189542.1:12864-50876 GCA_016904865.1 Pissodes strobi | reverse complement strand
AAAAACGTCCGCTTTGATTTGTCTTGGGCGTATACCTTTCATCATATCTTGTGTTTGTTGGCCTATATACTCGGACCCTTCCATTGTTACAAGACTGGAATGTTTTCTCATCTTACTCACCTTAAATAATTAACCAAGTCTGTATCTTCGTCTATGGTGGAAACTTTTGGGCGACCAGAACCTGGTTTTCCCACGATACTTCCATGCTCTCGAATTTTGGATCTAGCCAATAACATGTTTTTTTTGTTTACCCCTAATTCTCCAGCAATGTCCCTTATAAAAACCCCATCCCTTAATCGAGAAAATATGATCGACTTTTGCTCTGACGTTAACGGCATTTTTGAAAATTTAACTTGACATTGAGTTGTCAGTTTGAAAGAAAATAATGTATTATAGACCAGGAGATTAAGTTGTATTTTGTTGTACTAGCTTTTTTTGATCGTAATGGTATCATTGTTTCCTACACGAAAAATAAAGCTTGATTAGTTAAATATTGGCACAGCAGAAATATAAAAAAGGAAATTTCTAACTAAATTTTCATGGATTTTTAGTTACCTAGTAATGATTATTATGAAGGTTGAACATGATTGGAATTCTAAAAAAGCCTCCTCTATCCACAAGAATTTCTTAAATAAGTCGAGGCCATGATATTGTAACTGTAATTGTAATTGTCTAATAATTATAATTTGGGGGACAAATCTTAATCGTAATTATTTCTGTTGGACGTTGAATAGGAAGAACGTGACATGGGGCCATTTTGTATTATTTTATAATGTTCTGCGAATAGTTCTGGAACTAATTCTTTGTCATACATGACCATACTACATCGGCAACTGAATTATTATTAGTAGAATCATGTACAAAAACTCTTACAACAGTAATAAATAGCAGGTATTTCTTACCTACAGGATTCTTACCTATATATCTTATAATGCCGTGATAATTAAGGGATAAAGCATTTTTTGTTACAAAACAACATATTTCAATCATAGTAATCGATAAAATTTATATCGTTTCATAGGCAAAAAGGCTCGCTTTTCATATAAGATAAAAAAAATTGGCTATCTCATTTGAAAAAACAGAGATGCACATCGTAGCTTTTTTGTTTGAAGTTCAGTTGCTTTTAAGTGACATTTTCAAATTTTACATCAAACTGCTGATTTCATTTGCTCCAAATATACAGAGAAAGTAAAATATAAGTGCCCTGATTATTCCTCGTTGGCGGCCCCTGTATATACAAAATAAGAACCATTATAAAATAAACCTAGTAGCCTAGACGATAAGCCATAAAATGCGCCCTTGTATTTTGAAAACCCCTTTAAACTTCTTTTTAGTTTTGAATATAGGTCCATTAAAATCTGAACTAATTATTTTTCGTAGGCGTTTCAAGTGACCAGTAGTTTATTTGTATTTAATATTTAAAGTCAAATTATTTATTCGTTATTGTTTAAGAACCAAAAGAAAGCTCAAAAACGTTTAGGAGGAAGTAAATAAATATTATTTTACAACCGGTGCATTTGATAAATTAAATGGCCTGGGTAATGACAACATTCAAATTCATATTGACGAGCGTCCTTGTACATTTGAGAGCAAAGTCAGAAATTTCAGCTCTGTGCCAGTTTTTCAAAATTAAGTAATACTTTTTAATACTGACGCAACTTTTAAAACGCTGCTCTGTAATCTAGTAAAGATCAGGCTACAAAAAGGCTGCATTAGTGGCAACATATTACACAGGGTACGGTAACGAAACCGGATGATTTTAAAATTTAAATTATTGTTAAAAAAGTTAACGAATAAAGTAAATTTCCGTCCATTCGTATATATGTTATATATTGTTGAGGAGGACTCATGTTTGTGTTCTGTCTATTTCTCCACCTTCGGTTTACAAAGACTTTTTGAATAAGGCAGCATCGCCTTTGGCCCCAGGGTGTTTATCGCACAAATGCTATTTTAGTGGCCCTAAAGAAGCTAAAAATTATAAAGAACGGGATAGTATTGGTTTCTGTTGTCAAGAACAAGAAAGCTGAAAACAAAAATGGTTAGTAGAGGCAACTAAAACAGTGTTGCGCGAGCAAAACTTGTAGTTGGATCTCTAAGTTTTGTATGAACTCATGTAGCATATAGATGGACATTGCTTCAATCTCTTCATGGGTGGATTAATCTTAAACACATTTGTTTTTAGGTAACCTTATGAATAAATAGCAAAACGTTAAGTCAGTTGAGCGAGGAGGCAAGGGAACGCCCTGTTTCAAGGAGTAACGCGGTCCAGCTACAAAGCAATTCTTTGAAATTCTTGATGTGTTGGTTATTGTCTGGGCTTACTGGAAAAGTACGTTTTTATTCACTGGCGAATGGATAAGTTGTGATGTGAGAAAGTTGCAAAACATTGCCATGTATGGCTTAGAATTAACGTCACCGAATTTTCATTCGCATTCACGATACACACGCATTCAAAACATAACTTATAAATCCATTTGTCGAAGTTGATCACTATACTGTAACTTTTTGAGAATTAAAAGCCGTTTCATGAAGACAACACAAGGGTTTATCCACTCAATATCTGAAGATTTGTTCATTCGTCAAACAATTCGTTATTTATAATAATCCAGTTTCAGAGATTACACAATTTGAATTTTGTAAGTGTGAAATTAGAGATCTTGATGGAGAATCCTGCTCACTGATCTATCACTTAGTACAAGACGTATGGTGGATAGGCGTGGACTTTTTGCCTATAGAACATATTAAATGTTTTCAGAGATTCAAACCATTCTTGCACTCTTACGTATTTTTTTATCAGTGATCCAGTTTCCTATTCGACGAAAGAGGCTGGTTGCGGGATATATTGAAGGAATGACGAAAAGCGTGACGCTTTTAGATACAACTCTCGCCATTCTGACACTAAGCTTTTAAATGTGAAGCCGCGTTGTTCACCTGTTAATTAATTGTAAAATAAACGGTAAGATGTGCTGATAGTAAAAGGCCTGTCAGCATGGCTTCGAAACCACCGTACGAGCTATCAACCCCACCCCAAATCATCATGTTTCGTTGCCGGATTCTGTACATTTCTTGAAAATAATTATTATTGTGTTTTCTATATACATATTTTAATAGACGTAGTATTAATTATGTTTTATTAATTCTTGTTGTCATTTTGACTGTTTTAAAAATCTTAGATTACTAACATATGTTAGTGGTCTTGCCTGGGTTGGCTGATATATAGATATTTCGGATTTTGCAAACTATCATTTTTCCCTAAAGCGAATTTTTTATAGTGTAATTTAAACCTAGAAAAAATCTGGTTGGATCACCGAAAAAGAGAACGAAAGACTTTGGAATTTCACTAAAATTTTCAATCTTTTTATATAAAATAACAACTATTTTTTCTCGTTTAAGTGATAAAAGGGGAATTTTCAAAATCGGAGATACCTGTACTTCCCTAAACCAGATTCACATTTTCTTCATTAATTTATATATTAAGTAAATTTGACGTTATATATTTATTTCCAGATAAAACGTATACGCTAACAAACCTGACAAAAAACACAACATACCAAGTAAGGGCCGCCACCGAAAATATTGCAGGCTTTAGCGAATTTACCAACATTACTGAATATACAACCTCTTCCGCCTATATTTTTTCTGCTAACACGCCGTATATGTATACTGTGCTTAGTGTTGTACTAATATTAACAAGTGATTTATTTTGTCGCCTTATTTGATGCTAAGCTTAAATATTTAGATTTAAAATGGACTTAAGTAAAGTGAAGTGATGACTTAACTATAGGGCAGGGAAAATGGCATTGTGTGGCTATTTGTCGAAAGGGGTGACGCGACGAGGGGTATGTTTTTGTCAGATAAAATTATTATTTTTTCTAAAAGCTGCTAAAAATTATGTGTCTTTATAATTGGACAGTCGCTAGCCGTTGCTGCTTGTCATTGAATATACTGTTAAAAATAATCATATGTGATAATAGGCATTTTGTTAAATTATTTATACAGTAACTATATAACAACAACCAATTACTATATTATTCAACGAATGGATGCGGAACAAATTAAATTTGCGTCACATGTTAATAATCACTAACTAGTGCTCATTTCGCTTCCTTAAAAGTTGCTCAATTTATTAGCAACTGCAATAATTATATTGTAAAAAAGATGGAAATTAATTTGGACGCAATTCCAAATTAGATTTAATTTTCTAATAAAATGAAACGTAGTCTGCGTCTACGCCTACAAAAATGTATGTTATTCTGTTCCACGTGGTTGATTATTAGGTCACTTTTAATAATTTTTAATATTCTTGGTTATTTTGTATGCATGAATGATAATTCATCATTTTTTAATATTGAAATACACAGAGATTTTTAAAATGCTCATCTATTTATGACATAGAGCATCTTTTTTTTCTGGTCATACTTCTAGAATCATTTATTTATTTTTTTGGTTCTACCTAGAGAAAATCGATTTCAATTCGTAATTCTGACTGATATTTTAAAACCGTCTTTTAGTTTAAAAGAAAAACTAGCACTGTAGGGGAGAGTGGGGTTTTAACGCAAAAGTATTATTCAAAATTTTATTATGATCTTATAATTCAGGATTTTGTTTCAAAAGCCAAGAATCTGGCATATTATAGGGCAAAAAAAAACAAAATTAACTAGAAAATTTAAAGACCAAAGCAAAAGAAGAAATTATTGTTATTTTGTTCTTTTTAGAATTGGGCTGTTACCCCAGCTTCGGGAGTCAATAACATTTCTATTAATTGGAATTGAAAAAATTGATAATTTAAACAAAAGTGAAAACCGAATGGTCATACTTAGCATCTATATTTAATAAAGCAAATACGAAAACTAAACATCTTGTGTTACAAAAACCCAAACTAAAACAAATAAACTAGCAGAAATTTTTCGTTGAAGCAAAAAAGACACTAGTGATCCAACGTAGTAAATTTCATTTTTCATTTTTCTTTGCATTTCGGGGAACTTCCAGTGTCAATGTATCTGCTATATTTAAAAAAAATCTTTATCATCTGTAGAGAACTTCGAAGTATTCACTGCTCGTTGAATTATTTTTACTTTCTTTAGTTTAATTAGAGATATCACAAAAACTTTTTCTTGATTTGTTGCCTCCAGTTTTTGAAATTTCTTTCATTATTTTTGTTCCAATTATTTTTTCATTGGCGTGAGACTTTAAATTTCGGAGTGCTTCTTATTCCTTGAACATCTTTTTGAGTCCACTCAGCAAATTTCCTATAAAATACCATAATTTTCAATTCCCATTATTATTAATAACATCTGTATTATATTTGTTTTCTGCTGGATCGGTTGTGCCAATGACTTGAATTTGTCCGTTTTGAGCTAGTTATCAATGAGTTGATTTATTTTTAGATGAGAGAGGTGTTATGTTACATATCATTTCTATTTCACCATGTAGCTTAGCTGGCAATACCGTTGCGTATTTAGGAAGCCTCCGCGTTACAGAACCCCGGTTAAATAGCGCCGCCTGATTGGCTAACTCCAACTCCGTCCGTCAATGTTGTTTACGATTATTCACTTCACGTATTTATATGAGACTTTTCGAGAAAAGCAGGTATGTGATAGCCTGGTGCAAAAATTCTATTTAGGTATTGTGGATAAAGCTCAGTTTTAGTTAGTCTTGATACCATCAAAGAATGTTGATCTTTTTGTCAATGTGGATGTGGGGATGGGCAGGTGCAAGTCATTCTGCTGGCGAGTCTGATATCTAGGGTTTTCTAACGCTAAATTTTGGAGGCTTTAATAAATTATGCTAGTGATATCCGGTATATAAAGGTTAGGATGAGAATGCTTTGTTGAATAAACAAATGTTTACAAGCACGAGGTTGTGCCTGACAGATGTATAGTAGGGCACGTTTCTGTATGACAAAGGGCAACTGGATGAGATAGTTGCTTGCGTTGGCCCAAAAACAAATACCATATCGAAGCCGTGACTCTATAAGAGCAAAATACACAGACCCACCCATCTATGGGCCAAGCTTCCCACAGAACCTATCAGCATAGCAGCCAGAAGGTAATTTGCTAGCAAGATCAGTTATGTTAATTCGCTGTCGCCCCGTACGTGCGATTGCCCCACTCTCCCTTATACGCTCCAAATATATTAAAAAAGATACCTATAACTTAAATAAATTATCGAATTTCGGACTTTAAAAACTTGGATTTATTTATAACTGCATGTTTAGTTTTGACTTTAATGATCAAGTATGATTTACATGTATGTACCTATCTGTTTGTTTTCGGAAAGTCTTTCTTGGAAACGAACACGCATTACATATTCCTATTTAGCCGCTAATCTAGAACTCAGCAACATAAATATTTTTATATATCAATTACATTACATATGTCTATCTGTCATATATATTTTTCTCCATTTGCTTAAAACTACTAATCTGATCTTCTCAATGTCGAGTATACTTAAATTCTAAAAACAAATTAAAATGTACTTTTAATATTTTTTTTTAATTCTAACGCGAGACAAGACCTTAACGTGTCTGAAGTCGGTTTCTATTTCATCTTGACGAAGAAAATGTCCTTCTTTACCGTGGCGTAAGAACTTTTGCCACATTCGATTATAATGTTTTTGCTACCTGGCCTAAAAGATTTCAGTACAAATTATTGAGGAGTGCCGGGTAGTTAGGCCAATTAAGGTCTTGAATTAGATTACATCTGAGCCATTTTCCCTTAACTATTGAAGAATTTTCCAGCATGATAATGTTCTTGTTACCTATAGTTCAAAATGTACTGGTTTGCTTTTCAACAGCTAGGTTCGCAAAATATTCTATGACCACTTAGACCACAAAAACCTTTTGAGTTTAATTTTTGAACAATAAATACAGTACTTATAAAAGTATCGATAATAAAACAAAAAGACTGCTTTATGCTAGTTTGTATGTTATATAAAAATGTGAAAATAATGCTAATATAAAATTTTGTTTAACGTAATGTTCCGAGCGGCATATATTATTTAATACCAAAAATTCTACTTTTACTGGGAATTACTCCTTGCTCTGTGTTTCCCAATTATGCAGTTAATTTAAGTAATTTGGTAACTTATGACTTAATGACTGAAGTTTTCAAATAATTCATTACGGAAATGTATGTTTCTAATGACAATATTTTGTAAAGTCATTGCCGTACAGACCAGCGCTTGATAGGTATAATTAAGTCTAGTTAATAGCAGTGGCGGCTCGTTACGTTGGTAGCTTATGCCACCATTATTCAATACTGACTATTTACTATTTACAATAATAATATAATTCTATCAAACAAAAGCTCCTCGATTTTTGAAAGTCTAGATCATTCCGGCTTAGCACTACTATGGCAATAGTGAGATAGCACTAATCCCTTTTTGACTATGAATGTACTTCCATTTGCATTGCCATTTAAGTTTTGGCTTAACCCTATCCTATATAAGAAATTGTTATTTGAGCTTAGTGTTCTAGGCTTTTAAAGAATCTTTATATGCTACTACCGAACATCAGTGCGCTGGTCTCTTTATTGCTTTTCACGAGTTTGCTGACTTACTTTCGTTTGTGTCCTCGTAAGCAAGATGGAGGTGCGTATAAGGTATCTCTACTAGGCAAAAAAGGAACAAGCCACCACTGCAATTACTGAATTTATTTGTTTTATAAATACTAAAATTATTATAGGTGTGTAATTAAAGTTTTCTCTTTTTTCAGAAGCCTTGCTATTTAGGAGCATCGTTTAACACAATGTCCCCTTACTTGTTTTGTGTATTAGCATTTTCTGTTGCTTTTATGTAAATTTTGCAGACATTGAGAAGAGGGAGAAGTGACAATACGAACAGGCCAGCCCCAAAACGTTAACAACAAATAAACAGAAATTGCCAACGCTTGCCAGTCACAATTTTCAATTACAGTCTGACACCTACATCTATTTAGGGACAAGTCTACCGATGAAGTTGATACATACATGTTTAAAAAAAAAAAGCAAAAGTTTATGGGAAATTATAGTAAAAACCCAGGTTCTTACTTAAATATGTAGTTGATGTCGGAATTCGGAAGTCTAAGGGTGCTACTTATATATTATTGAGGAAAGAGTGACAACAAGAAGACAACACAATACAAGTAACATTTAAAAAGTTCACTTTCTAAAAAACGGATAAATCTGTAACTTCCCCGGCTTCATGTATAATTTGACTCCCAGACTCCCAGTGATAAAAAAAACAATTTAACGGGTAACGCAAATTTGGTAAGCAAGTATTGCTGCTTTAAATCTACTGAAAATTTAAAACACGTTTAAGTATGCAGGACGAGTTATAACCAAAAATATAAAAAATTAATAGGATTATTTAATTTTTGATGTTAGAGCAAATGTTTTTTAAGAAAAGTTCTCAAAATTAAAACTTGAGCAATAATATGAAATTGCAGCAATTTAATTTGAAGCTTACTATATTTCAAATTGTATTAGTTTTACCAAATAATCAAATTTTTACCATAATAATCAAATTCACCTGACGCAAATAATACGCACTTTTTGACATATCCAATAAGCAATCAAACATATAACCATTCTATAATATATTTACAATACAACAAATAAAACGAAACCCTAAATGAAAGCCAGTAACGTGTCTGACCTTCACGAGTTTGAATGACAGCCTCACACCTTCTTTGCATATTTTTAAGCAACCTTTCCATCTTTGCTTGAAATATGTTGGGCTCACTCTTCCTGAAAAAATAATAAAAGCAGTTGACGGGTTTCTGGGTCTATCAGATCGGTTTTTAATCTACCGATCCAGCTCATCCCATATGTGCTTAATCGGATTAAAGTCTACGCTTAGTTGATCAGTCCATAAATGAAATTTACTATTCTTTCAAGAACTGTCTTGTTAAACCTGTTACATGTAGCTAATCTTACATTAACTTACTGAAAGACAGATCCAGTGTCTATTTCGGGCAGCAATAATTCGTCCAGGAACAAAATCTAGACCTAGTACAGTGAGCATAACAAAAAATAATTTGTCGAATTGACAGAAGTGGTACCTACGTTTGTAAAAAAAAAAACGTTATTCGAAATCGAAAGTGTTGATATTTATTTAAATTTCCTTTAAATTTAGCAAAAATAAAGAACCTATAAATAGCAACATATATTTTAATACCTTATAAATAAAAAAAAAACAAACTAAACATTATTGCTAGTAAACACAAATTAAACGATTTTAAAAACTAATATTTTATAGGCTCTCCATTAGCGTCCAACACTGATTGTAGCCATCTTGGAAAACACAAAACAAGGCTGCTGGTATTATCTTCACTTATTTCACCCCACATTTCTTGTATTTTTTGCCAAAGTTCTAGTTTTTTTTTCCGGTATAAAATTTTCCCTATACATTTTTTATAATTAAGCCCCAAGCGTTTTCTATGAGGTTTACGTCATAGCTATTTGGACTGCAAGGGAAAAGCATTATCCACAAGCCAGCTACTTACTCATCGAGCTGTAGGAACTAAAAAGATAATTATTATATCGAAGAACGTTTTCTAAAATTTGAATATATTTCCCCGTATTGAGGTATCCGTCGATTTTACGGCAAATTTTTGGACTATCCGTACTAATGCAGGCCCAAACATTAACTGAATATCAACCATCAGTTCTAGTTTTATGGATGCGTTTTTTCGAAAATCTTAAATTTGACGGTCTATAAACTCCAATTATACCACTATATGTTGATTTGAATACCTTCTCATCACTAAATATAACTTTGCTCTCAAAATTATCATTTTCAATCAAAATTGAAGGGAAAACCCACTGTTCTTGGCCAGCGAAGGTGCTACTCGATTTCTTTAAATTATTCAGTTCATAGCTGAGCCGTTTATTGTGAAGCTGTAAATCCAGTCCTATCTTCGACAACAACGGCAGAGTTAAATACATTTTGTCTCAGATCAGTCAATTACTTTCTTCGTTCGCCGATTTTCTAGAAAAACCTTCTAGAAAAAGAGGAACCTTTTTCTCCCTTGTCTCCCATATTTTAATTATACTCTAAACATTACATGTATTTAGCACCCGGTAGAATTTCATTGAGTGGATTCGAATTTAAAGCCAATCAATATTCGAGTGCGAAATCTTTACGGAATGTATTTCTAAAGTTTTTTTTTTTTATTTTGGGCATACCTTGGAATAGCTTAGTTTTTGCTCTCGAAGCTTAAATTTTGCTCTCGAAGCGAGCGAATATACCTATTCCGGTAGATTCATTTATTGATATTTGTCAGAATAGAAATATTTTGCTATGTATTTTAAAATATTAGAACACCAATCGCTTCGTTCGCTCCGGAAGTAAAGCCAACAAAAAACTAGCCAAAACCAACTCAGGAAGGAGGCAGGAGCAAGGAAAAATATTGACTAAACTTCAAAAAAATAATAAAACGTCAGAAAAATTAAATCGACAGCAACTTTAACAGTGATTACCTGCTCGAGTTACTATATTCAGCCGTACGATATTTTGTTTCGCTAACTGTACCTTTTAAATAACGTAGCAGCCCACGCCACGTCAAACCTTTTTTTAACCTATTTACTGTTTGAACCATATCCTTCACGATGGCGTTCACCTATACGTGCCCTAACTCGAAGAGAATCATCACAACGTGTTAACCAAAATTAGCACTCATTACTAAAAAGCGCTGAAATCCACTACTTTGCCTCCAAATCTGCAAAGTCAACTGGTTCCATTTTGATCCAAGTCAACGGTGGTCCTCAGATTGTTCTCTCGCAATCTTTTTCTTATAGTTGTACAAACTTCGATTCAGTGGCTTTTTTGAGAGTCATATTACATGTATCTGGCAGTAAATGTGCCTCATCTAAGGCCACAATTACTGGGCAAAACTATGTCTTGCTGAATGATTGTCACACGTTGGCCTCTAAGTAACGATTCCAAAGCTTACTACAACAGAAAAAGTTGTCTTACAACATAACGGTATGCATATACTTCTTCAATTAATATTATGGCTCTTACAACTTCATCTTTCCTTAGATGTTTCATTGGTAATTTTCATGAACTATGGATATGAAAAGACGACCTCTTATACTTACATGTTTTGCTTGACTGATAAGGTTGAATTGCCCAAATGCATTTATTTTTTGTATTAATAAACAATAAGTTAAGTTATCTTCCATCTCCAATGATTTTAATACTGCAAAAATGATTACTTACAACTATTTTTCTTAGCGTTTCCCCAATTTATAGGCGCAGCGTATATAAGTTGATGAACTAACTCGGTATAAATGTCAATTATTTGATTATTTCGGTATTTATTCGTATCGTCACTTTTTCCTGTATTTGGTTTAGATAGAATAAGAAGTTAATTGTTCAATAATATATATGAAGTTAAAAATATCCATAAGAAACAAACAACTGATCGGGTAATTTTGCTTTTAGGATATGCTAAAATGTATAAGGTGCGTGCAAAAATTATGATTTTTTTAATAACAGTTCTTAACCCCAATTTTATGTGCTATAATATCCTATTTGGCTTTTAGCCATTGAACGCAACACTGGTTGCTTGTTTCTAAATAACGTAAATCATTTCATTTTAAAATAATTAACCCCTAAAGTTAATCAGAAAATAATAATATTTGGAGCATATTTCGGCCATATTCAAGTTTATATATTGTAGGGTAATGATTTGAGTTGTTATTAGATTTATAGTTAAATCTAATAACAACTCAAATCATTACCATACTTAAAGGTAAAGCTGCAACTGCAATGGTAATTTAAATATAATCATCAAATTAAAAAATGTAAACAAAATTTATTGATTTATAGTTTCAAGCACGACTCTTGGTAGAGCTTCCAGCTGATGGATTAACTATTGAGTTGAATTGCCTATTAATAATAATACCAGAGATATAGATTAAGGTTTCTGGAGATTAAGAACATTATTTATTGCCAATGGTTGGCCTATTTGCGGACAATATTAATCCTATCTTTACAGGCAGATAGCGGTACCTATAATTGGTCCCATCCACCGGTCTTTATACACCCATTGTTTGTTATTCATAATAACAAAAAATTATATAGCGTCAAAGGTTCCCAGACTGTAATCTCATTTCAAACTCGACTAACTTTATTAAACCGTCACCACTCAGCCAATTTAGGGTAACTTTAATAGACAATAGACAAAGTGGGATTTAATTACTATTTCATTCGTTAAAAATGGACGGTACCAAGCCAAAACAACATAGGCGGCATTTATTAAACTAGGAAATACAAAAAGCTAGTTGATTTCTATCACACCAACTCCTATATGATGCTTAATATTGAAATGAACGCCGATTACACCATTTTGCTTACCTACTGTATTTGCGGCCCTTTCTTCAATTTCTGTTCATCTTCTTTTAAAACTAGGTTCGCAGTTCCAGTGTGTTGACACCCTATTAGGAAAATATTTTACCTAGACGCCATAAGCAATGACCATTTTCCTTCTCCTAGGCAGTTGCTTTATTCCACTTGTTCCGTACCCAAAAAATGTATTCCTAGTTTTACGGAAATGTGCGTAGGTCAAACCACTTTTGGTCTCAAATACTAATTGAGATTTAAAATTTAACACCATTTAAGGGAGCGTTTTTATGTTATTTCAGAGGTTGGCCCCAATATGTCCAGGTAATTTTTATTATGACCCAGTTATTTAAGAGTTTGCCAGACAATAAGTTGTAATATAATAAGAAGAAAACTAATTAGCATCATTAACACTTATCCCGCTGTTATTTTTTTTCTAACTTTCCCCCAAAGCTAAAATTCAATCTAGTCAGATAGTAAGATAAATTCTACATTCCCTAATAAATGAAATACAGATTGGCACTAGCATTGAGTTTTAATGACAGTTCATCAAAATATCAAGATTATACATCAGGGATTTTCTGATAAATACAGGTATCCTAATCACTATGTATTACAGCGAAACATACTCTCTAGATCTTAATGGTAATTAGTTACCTGCAATCCAAGCCTTAATAGCTTTAGTTGACCTGCTCTCACGACGGGTTACGAAGTTCGAACAGAGCCTTTTACAACATGTAGTAATTTTCCGAGCCCGAATTGGAAAAAGGTACTGCTACCTTCGACGAAATGGCTTTTTCATGACTACTTATTTACTTTCCACGGGCCTCTGATATCAGAGACACTTTTCGCGGGTAGCTCAATACTGATTAGCCATTTGGTCAGCGTGACGAGTTACCTAGCGTGAAGATTTTTATCTGAGTTTCCATATTTTTGGGCAGCCTTACCTGCTATGGCGCGTGAAGAATTTTTCTTGACTAACTCGTTTCCAAAGATTTTTAGCTTTTTATACCATGTTTCAAGGCTCGCTTTTTGTTTCTCTCCTCAAGAAGTCTGGAATCAGCAAGCACCCAGTTCCTAAATTAATGTTTTTACTTAGGACACTTAAAATTCCTAAGTTGTCGAAATTTTTAATGTGGCAATTAGCGTTTTAACGTGTTTTGTAAATTCCAATTTCTGTTTTAGTACCGCCGCGCCCAATTAGGATAATTAAAATTGGTTTCAGTTAACATGATTTTTGCATACCAATCCAGGGTTTTTGACTCGCTGAATATTCTTAATAGAAACGCCCACTGGCCAAGGTTTTCTTTTTAGAGCAAATTGTTGGGGGACCTATTTTTGGAGTGCGCAACTAGTGGATGATAGTCCTTGTAGTTATTTCGTCTAATCGCTCGTTATAATTCAGTCGAAGAAAAGAGTAAAAGTCAGTTGCGATTCAAGTCTTGCTTCGGGTCTTGTGAAGTTATGCAGTGATTTTGGTAATGGCATATGATAGAGGCTATTGTTCCATATTTTCCTGAATTTTCCATAAATAAAATAGTTTAACTTTAGCCGCGGTTTGGGCATCATTTCTTGAAACTTCAATTTCAATTTAATTGATAAAACAAAATTATTATTTTGTTTGAATGTTCTCTCCTGGCAAACTAGTACAACTGAAGTTAATTTCGAATCAATTTAAAAGGATTATGAAATAATTTGTTGAAACAATTTAACCAGAATCAGTCACTACATTACATTACATCGTTAACATCAGGAAATAGTTTTAACATAATATAAGAGAAAAAGGTGGAAGCTGATTTCTTTCCATGAACTTGTTTGATATAAAACTTCTAAGAGATCTTTAGTTGGCAAATAAACTTAGAGGGTATATAAAAGTGAATCTTACTTTATCGTTTCGCTAAATAATATATTTTAGCACATTTACATAGTGGTGAGTCACTGAATCAGAAAATTAGAAGAGATTAACTATAATTTTTTATTTTAATATTGGAATAATGTGATATTTAATTTTGATAAATAGTTTAGCTTTGTTGTTGTATATGGTCATAAAATTCATATAAAATATTGTTGTGCCAATTTGGGAATCAATTATGAGCTTTTAATGTATATAAAATATGTATGTTATAGCTTAGTCAAAATATGCATTTATGTAAATAAACACGTTTTAAAATGCTTTCGTTAGTTTTGCTTACAAGTAATCACAGGGCACGTTCTTGCCTAGAACGAAAAATATTTATAGGAACGCGTCTTATATAAATAGCTCCACCAATACCGTTTTTTTAACAGCTACGCTTTTTCTTGTTACAAATTTTTCTAGGCGCAATTACCTTCACTCCAGAATTGGAAAAACTGGTAGTGAATAAAAATCCAAGTCAAATTTAAAATTTATCACTAAAGGATGCGTAAATCTGTAGGAACTGTCGTGAAGGCGTACAGATTAGGCCCCAGCTCAAATATCGGAGAGCAGGAGTGGGTATTTATATAATGGCGCCACTGCTTTTTTGAACGGATAAAAAACAGAAAATCCCCAAGTTGTGATTGGAGTTCGTAAAGATTTAAACTTCGGACCTTTTAATGATAAATTTTAAATTTAACTTGGAAGTTTATTCAGTACTAGCTTCAAATCTGAAGTGCGTCTAAAAAAATTAGTAACAAGAAAAAACGTAACGTGGTGTACCAAATTGTTACGCGCTTTTTCTTGTTACTAATTTTTCTAGGCGCAATTACCTTCACTCCAGAATTAGAGAAACTAGTAGGGAATAAAATTCCAAGTTAAATTTAAAATTTATCACTAAAGGAAGCGTAAAGATGTACGAACTATCGTGAAAGGGTACAAAATAGGCCCTAAATCAAATATTGGACAATAGGGGTGGTTATTTGTATAATGGCGCCACTTTGAATGGATTGAAAAAAAAACAGAAAATCTCCAAGTTATGATTGGAATTCGTGAAGATTTAAGCTTCTCACGACAAAAGAAAGTAATAAAAATAGGTTAGAAATTAGATCAGATTTGAATGCCAGAAATTTATCAGTATTAACAATCGAAAAATAAAGCAAATACTCACATATTAATCAAAAATCAAAGTTAGTAATAAACGATAGCAATAAAGGTAAAATAGGTAAATATAGAACTTTAAATTATTGAGCGCAAAAAATATAAATTAAATACTTACTTCCTGCTAGCTCCCCTTTTGAAACACTGATACTTAAAGCGAACTAAATGAAACAGGTAGGCAGGTAAACAGAAAATCGCTTTATTACCATAAAAGAAAAATGGTTGGTTATAATGCGGGAAAAAACAAATGATTGGTTGAAAAACCAGTAGGACTTAACTTCAAGTCAATTATAAAGACAAATAATAATAATCGTGGTACCTTCGGTACTCTAGGTCGCTTATGCCTGACAATAACCACTTTAAGTAAAAAAAGTGATCGATTAACTTTGCTTGGCAAATTCACGAAAAGAAACTAATGCTTTGCCTGAGCAAATGCTCAAGATATTTGCTTTACTGAAAATTTAAATGTCTTAGTCAATCTTTTGATGACATATAGGTAAAGAAAACTTATTTTCGGAAATAACGTTACAAAAAAGTATGTATAACTTGCGCAACCACCAAATAATTACTTATAATAAGAAAGATTCAAGTAACGCAAATAAATAATCACTTACAAGAGTCGCTAAAAGCCCAAATCATGATTTGTTTACAAGAAGTTACACTGCTAACTATTTATGTATAGGTATTGGTTACAATACGTTGGTAACGGCCGGCCGCGTAATTACGATAATTAGTATGACTAAGCGTTATTGAAACAATCAATCGATTAAACTTTAGAGAATAAAAATGGTTTAAATTAAGCGCAAGTACTCCAAGTTTAGGGTAGCTTACTTATCACGGAGTTTGTTTCCAAAAGTTAGTGAAAGAAAATAAAACAATTTAACGAATAACGCAAAGTCCACTAGGCCGCAATATCAATATAGTAGCACTCTAAATATAGGTATCTACAATTTATGACCGTGGAAAAAAAGGACAACCTATAACGTTATTGAATTCAGTTAATTGAAAGTTCAATAAAAGGATACTAGACTTGTTTTAGCTTAAACAAAATTGACCAGATATATTAAGGTTCAGTCCAAAATCAGACTTGTTTTAAGTCAAACACAGTTAACCAGATTTTAAGGTTCCAAAAAAAATACGAGGCAAACAAAAGGTTTGACCTCCTCGGAGAGATATACCTTGCTTAATAAAAAAAAAGTAAAAATTATGTTCGTTAGGTAGAAAGGAAAAAATGAATGGCTCGAAAGCTAACTCGCCCGGTATACACATGCAATTAACGTAAATATATATAAAAGAACTGATTTCTCACAGTTCGAAGACAGCTCCTCTAGAAGAAATTGCTCACTCGCGGAACACGAGTAACTGCAGGCAAAAGCCAGCTACTTCCCCAACTGAAGAAGGACTCTACGTCGCGTCGGTTTGCCGCTTGTAGCAGTTTGGTGTCGGTTGGAAGACGATTTATTTTACCTTTTGTGGGATTTTCAAGTCGACCCGATTTTTTTTTTAAGTTTTAGACCTTGCCTGTACGTTACCTTTAGTTAGTTGGTTGTTTGTTGCCTGAAACTTATTCCGTAACGGGATTTCGTACTGCTTTTTGTCAAAGGCCTTCTCGTACATCTGCTGAGACAGCCTGGTGATTCCAGGGTTAAGCAACTGGCAGACCCTTTCGCAGGGTCCTACCGACCAGGAGCGCTATTCTGTACTCGGCATCGACAGTCGTCGGTATCGGTATATTACCGACAGCCATCGGTTGCGTGACCAACGGCATCAAGACGACGCTATTCTGTATGCCAGTGTTACCGATTCTCGGAAATGCAACCGACAACTATCGGTTCGCGAGTGACGCCACTTAAACGTCCCTCGATTCGGTACATTCAGCCAATGAGCGTTGAGGCGAGGTGAATCAGGTGAATGTTACCGTCAAGCCGTTGAGATTTGTAAACAAATATGCGTGAACGAGGAGGGGTTATTTAAATGTTCACCTTCATTTGCTGTGCTTGGGTGCTGAGTGTTTTGAATTTCCCATTAAGATGTCTACAAGAAGTGGCAGATGAGAACTGATTATTAAACTACATTTTCAATCAATTCGCGGGCCAAATGATAATTCGGCAGGCATGCTTAATATACCTAGGTATTTTCCAGTTTCTTTTTTACTTATGTCGTGGTTTCGTTTGATAGATGTCGGTCGCATCCCACATAACATTAAAAGCACATTCATATTCTTAACATATTCCCCTAAAGTGCGATGAGGCGAATATTCTTTATAGTAGATTTATATCACGTGCTACGAACATCTTCTTAAAGAACATTCCACATCGGATATGCAAATAACATATATTTAGAAAATTATGAGATGCTCATAACATCTTCTCAAATATATTCTCGAAGATTACGTGACAAGAATATACTTTGAAGCATATTCCTATAACGAATATTCTTATCAACTGAAGGAAATATAGGTACCTAACAAAAATCAGGTGTTCTATGTTTTCTGAAAGATTACATTTTGTGTTTGCTACTCATCAAATCAACTAAATCATTTTCACTTATTTGTACCGGTGTGGTTAATTATGGGCATTTTGCAACTGTTCGATTTTCGAATATAAATATACCTCTATAAAAAAGGCTCCATTATACTGGGCCTACAATACATATTGTATAATCATTGCGACGACGTAATGAGTGTCTAGTTTTTAATTCGCGCCATGTCTTCGCGATGCAATCAATTTGCCGCAAGAGCCCTCGTGGTCGAGAGGTCTAGATGGTTAAGTCTCGGCTTCGGCGGCCCGAGTTCAAACCCCGTTGCTTTTTTTATTTTATGAAAAATATACCTTTTGAGGACATGACAGGCATTTTTTGCAATAATGTAATTAATGCGCACATTCTTAGTAAGTTGTACATCACATGCATAGCACATATATGTGCACCTGATACTGGTGTCCTGTAATATATTCTTAGCATATGCTATGCTGATCCTGAATGTTTTTTATGGAGATTCTTAGCATATCTTCATGCCGCAAGAGAATATTATTATCAGGTGCTAAGCATGCAAAAATGTTATGTGGGATTGCTAAGTTGTAAGTACTTAAAATGCGATTAAGTAATCAAGAGAAAGTTGAAATTTTTCTTATTGTTGGCAATAATGTTAGGTCCTTCAGAGACGATGCAAATCATTCTGAAAAAGAAGATATCGCCCATGTCTCTGTAGCTAGTATTATGAAAAAAATTTAAGCGTGTTCCAGTAACTTTCTCAAGTTTAATGAAACCACTAGGAACGAAGATGACAACAATGAGGATAATTTAATGTTTTACTTCATACACAGGAACACTGCTGAGCAAGTTTAAAAAAAGAATAGGGAATTGGGTCTGAAAATAAATTTGATATGAAAAGTATTGAAAATGCACAATTACAAACCATTTAAACCAAAATTTATTCATTCCCTTTATCCTATTCGTGAAAAACGACAATTTTCAATATGATATTATAATTAATAAGTTAGCCTAATATAAGTCTCAAAACGTGTCGTAACAGTAAGAGCTTGAAAGGGTATAGATATACAAAGCACATTTGGCATCCAAGCAAAATGCTGAATCAGCTATATATTTTGAAAATTTTTCATTTTTTCCGATAAATTAACATAATCAAAAATAAATAATAAGTACTGGAGATAAAAATTAATCAGAACTCCAAAGACACTAAACTAAATACTCAAATAACTTATAAAACTTAATACTCAATTAATATATTTTTTATGAACACATAATACCACAATTTTGTCTTAAAATGGCCAGCGAATGATACTGCTTCAATAAAGCGTCACAAACTAATTGGTTCACTAGTGATGGTGCACAAGTGATAGAGCTTTAGTCTTGGTACTTAAGGACGTCTAATTGATATTGCGCATAGTCGACCAGAATACTAGACAATGATTAACCCCAACGGCCGCGCGCAGCGCTCAGTTTAATTCCTACGTTGAAATTTTCAGTTATAGGTGCATATAAAGATAATTTTATCCAGGCATGACATTTATTCGGTGACTGAGAATCTTATAATTATAATTTGTAATTCCTGTAATACCTATGTTAGTAATGTAAAATGTTTATTCAGTAATTTAAAGCGTCGGCGTCGTTGCTTTTACTTTTTTTAAAATTAAATTTAGTGTTTTTTTTTCTGATTTATATTTTTGGGGAGTGATAGTATTTATGTACGTAAACACAATGGGTACCCGAGATGCAAAACTCGCTTATCGAGAAAATCCAAAAAATTAGTTAAGCTGTAACACGATTTTCTTATTAATGTAAAAAATGAAAGGATTTTAATTAAAACAAACCTAACAGCGGAGAGTCGTGTTTGCAATACGCGGCTCCAGGAGAGGAGTTCGTGAGCGCCACCAGTTCTACCAGCTAAACTGGGAAAGCTCCGCTGGTGTAGTACGGGGTTGTTAGGCACGTTTTATTAAACAAGAAAACACAATCTTAATTTAAGGTTCGATCTATTGGCTTCTAGGTTTTTTTTTTTATTTAAAACAGCAGCAATCTTACAGTGAAATTTAAAAGCAAAGGAATAAACACGACAAAATTATTAAGTAATTAATAATGATGGTACAATATGATGATTGTACTGAGACCAATTCTGTTGTTAACTCGGTACTGTGTGCCTTACACCTAAAAAACTCTAGCACTACTATCCGAAGTGATCACTTTGGTTTACTTAAGATTAATACGTATAGGTAAATCGGAATGCATGAACTAGTAGCTGCACCAATTATAAATGCAGTAGGAAATAATAATGTAATCAATTAATAGCAAAGCGACAATAATTACATCAATCGGCAGACAAAAAAAATTAATTAACAAAATTAATGAAAGCTACCTTAGAGCTGGGCCAACAATGCTAGATTTATATTAAAATAATTCTAACGAATATATCAATCGCCAGAAAAACAAAAGATTTAATAAAATTATTAAAGTTATTTTAAACCTCGATCAACAATGCTAATAAATTAGATCCGAAGGTCTGCTGCTGGAAATGCTGCAAGCTCAGCAGTTGAGGTGGAAGTCACCTGATCGAGAGTGAGAGTCCTCTGCCCAAAAAGGTGAACGTGAGCCATAGATAGTGGAACCCGGTAGTGAAACCCGGTCGTGAAGCCTTGTAATGGCTTCTGGCCCCGGCAGTAAAACCTTGCAATTGGACACGGTAGTATAACTGGCAATGGGACCCTATAGTAAAACTTGCAATGGACCCGGTAGTAAAAACCCTGTAATAACCCGATACTAATTAGACCAGTCCCATTACTTCAATGAAGAAATTATAGCCCCCTTGCATATTTATGTGTATGCAACACAAATTACCCCAAAAATTATCAAATAATTGTTAGTAACCATCAGCAAATAAAAGAAATACAAAAGGTGCAAATAACTTGAATATAAAATCAAATACGTATGAACCACCCCTAAATAATATACACCTTCCCATATAATCAATACTAAAGTTACATTAAGAAAAAAGTTCAGATATGATAATAGGAATAAGTTAAAATCCTATGGAATTCAATGCAACTGGTAGTCGATGTAAAAAAAATTAACACAGATAAGGGCAATTAAATCATTAAATTAGGCAAAAAAAACTTTAGCAATATTTACCTCACTTGAGTTGGAGGGTTGCCTGGAGGATAAACTGCCTCGGTTTTATGAGATGAGCTCGGAAAGCCTCTAGAAATAATGGAAAAAGCCTTTAGCGTCATGGCGGCCATGTGCCGGCAGGCAGTAAAAAAAATTAATTCCAGAAAAATCTTACCTAGTCTAGTTATTTAAATCCCAATAAATCGGTCGTGTCAAAACACTAACTAGGAACTCAACTCAGAAGGGTAGTTTAAAACGCAACACTATAAGCTGAGTCACCTAACTACACTCCAGCAAAACACTTCCTCTATTCCCGGTAGGTATTTCTAGAAGAACGAGATCATCGGTGTCAGTCAAGTTGCCTTTTTCCACTTCCACGGAATTAGAGAAAAAACATCAAACCAGAAAAAGTGGTACTGTCCAGAAATGAAGTTAATAATCTATACGAGGAATATTTCTAAGATAATAAACGACTTAGTTCTCATTTATTATTATTGTAAAACGACTGCGGAATCCACAATAAATGAACTTAAATTAAATTTTTCAATAAATAATAGGAAATATTCCTAAACGAAATAATAAACCTTTAAAAACCCAAATCGACAACAACAATTATGGGAAAATAGCCCATTACTAATATTCAGGGCTACCAATCGAATATTACAAAAGTTACAGCATACCACGTGAAAAAATAAATATCAAGTAGAAATCCCAAATATCAAAATGCCTAACTGACGGTAAAAAGATGGGACTACAATATAACCTCCAAATCCACTAAAGCATAAGAAAGGAAAACCAACATTGACGATTGAATGAAAATTAAAGAAAAATATGGGCAAATCCACGAGGAAATTTTGAATGTAAAAAAATCTATCCTATAATTCGCCTCACTAGCGCCACCTCTCAAAGCAAAAACTGTGACATTCATTTTTTACTTGGGTTTGCTAGTTTTTACCTTTAGCAGAGCAGCAGTTTTACTCTTTTCGCTCTCATTGCTCTTTCTCTCTCTTTGCGGTCGCCTAGTGAGAAAAAGCGAGTGAGAGCGATGATGCTGGACTGCTGGACATAACAATAATCTTACGGTCTGCCAGAATTTACATATTTTCTAATGCGTTTGGAAATGCAGCTACGTGACGTCATGTGATGTGTTACAAA
This sequence comes from Pissodes strobi, assembly GCA_016904865.1. Classification (NCBI taxonomy): domain Eukaryota; kingdom Metazoa; phylum Arthropoda; class Insecta; order Coleoptera; family Curculionidae; genus Pissodes; species Pissodes strobi. The sequence goes on along the minus strand of MU189542.1, from coordinate 28,717 downwards.
TATGCGAGTTTCTCCATAATTCTGCAAAAAAATAACGAAAATTCGACAGTTACCATCCTAGTATTTAGTTTAACCGTAACTGAATTATCCACGTGACATTATTTTCCATTTTTTGTAATGTTTCTCCCAGATATTTATGGATTTAGGACGGTTTACGAAGAAGCTGGCAACGCTTCGCCGCGCCTGGCTGCCATGAGAGTCTGCACAAGAATATAAAACATAAAACAATATATCTCTTCCCGCTAATCCCTCTTCCCTGTTTTTTTTTCTGAGTGAAAGTTTCTGATACAGTTGGTTGGAGCGAAGGGACAAGCTTCAATTTAAATCCCTGGAAGTTGCACGTCTAATAATTGGTAAGCATCTATACATTTCCCAAAATGCATACCCATATCATTGTTCCAAATTGATAATATTGCATGGTATAATGATATACTGAACTTGCTTTCTTGATTCAGTGGTTAAGTTTAAATATCAGGACCTTTTTTTATTTATCTGCCTACCGTTCTTACTGCATCTGTGGACTATCTGTATAAAGATATGATTTTTTTTTTTCATTTTAGAAGTCACTCAGCTTAGTAAGATTGGTACCGTCCAAGATACAGAAATATCTATTAGCAAATGGTTAGAAGAGCAAATGAGCGTAGCAAGGCAGGTGGCAAAAAATAATGTGTACATATACATGTCTGTATCATAATGTTAATATAGCACAAGTGAACACAAAATTATTTGACTGTTCTTTTTGATTCCTGCAGTGAAGACATGATTTTTATTCATTTAAACTTTAGATGAAAAAGCTATAAATATATATGCTTGCAAAAATATTTATTTGCGAATTTACACCTAACCCTATAAGAATGTTGTTAACATTTATAATTATTGTATGTACAATGCACGTACAGTGTCCGGTTTTACGTCCATATAAGTACGTACATTCGATGACCCTACAGTACGTACAATGTACGTCCAAAAAAGTGGAAAACGGACGTACGTTGTACGTGCAATGTACGTACTACATCCACAGCTGTACGTACATCCACAGCTGTACGTACATTGTACCTACCTTACGTCCCTTCTGTACGTATATTGGGCGTACAATGTACGTATATTTGTTGATTGGGAGGATCCTGAATTAGGTCGTCACTTCCAGGACTCTACTGAGAACCTGTAAAAACAACAGTCGCCCGAAAATATTGCGCATAGTTCAAAACAATTTGCCCATTTTCCTTCTGTGCAGACTCCTCCACCTGTGAAAGCTCAAAACATTTAAAAGTGGAAGCTCAAATTTACTGGAGATACTAAGCAGTTATCTGTCTACAATTTTCTGGAAAGGGTTGTTGAACTTCGCGAAGCTCGCGGTGTTTCCGAGAAGCAGCTTTTTAATTCAGCTATCGATCTTTTCGCTGGTATAGCCTTAAATTGGTTTAGAGCCAATAGAGATAGATTTAATGACGGGAAGGGTTTGTCTAAATTGTTGCGTCATCATTTTGAGCCACCTGATTATCGTGCCAGACTATTTAAGGAGATCTTGGAAAGAACTAAGGCATAGTGGATTACTTGACGTGTATGCAGGCTTTGTTTAGGCGTTATGCAGGCCTATCTGAAGAGACAAAGTTGGACATCTTGTGCCGTAACTTGTCACCATTCTACACCACACATCTTCCAGTTGTAAATGCATTAGAGGAACTCGAGAAAGAATGTCTCAAGCTCGAAACGAGGAAGTATAGAGTGGAAAGTTATATCCCACCATCCAGAAAGCGCCAACAGTTCGTTGAGGTTGTCTTTGCGTTTAAGGCAGTCGAGAGCCGAACATAATGATGCAGAGGGTTGAGAAAAGTCCTGTAAAGTTCCCTGTTTTGCGTGTAAATAACTCCATTCTCTATAAGTTTGTGAAACCCGCTCTCCCTGAATTGTGCTCTCCTTCTGATAATTGGAAGATAGTATTTCCGAAAGATAATAGGAAAGTCATTTTCCAGCGTTGTCATAACATACCAGCAGCTGGACATGTGGGTGTTTTCAAGACTTACGGGAAAATTCGCCCAAGACTATTACTGGCCTAAAATGAAGGCAGATGTTGCAAAGTATGTAAAATTATGTACGGATTGTGCTCAGAACAAGGTCGAGCAGAAGCGTCCCGCTGGATTAATGGGAGTACGCCCTGAAATTACTGAACCATTTCAGGCTATTAGCCTAGATTATATTGGACCCCTACCCCGGCCAAAGCGTGGATACCCTTATATTTTACTTATATCCGATTATTTTAGCAAATCTGTTTTCTTATATCCCTGTCGGTCAGCCAAAGCGAAATCCCTGGTGCAGTTTGTCAAGAACTTCTTCCTTCTTTATGGCACGCCCATGTTTCGCACTTGCGATAATGGTGTCCAAATGAAATCCAAGGAGTTCCAGGCTTTATGCAAGAGATACAAGACTCAAATATTCTATACGGCGAAATAAAATCCCCGCGCAAACCCGACAGCACGTCACAACCAGGTTATAAAAACTATGTTGCGTACCTATGTTCGACAGGAAAATCATAGGACTTGCAATGAACATTTGAGTGAAATTGGATGCGCCATTCTGAACTCACCGAGCGAAACTACTAGGTACAGTCCATACTTCATATTGTTTGGCAGAGAGCATAAGCTGTACGGTCATGACCTTTCGGTCAAATTACCGAATTCTGGTCTGGACTTCGATTCTTATATCAAAAAACGTCAGAAAGGCTTTATCAAGCTATATCGACAAGTCCAAACAAGGATCAAGTTAGCCAGCACTAATAATGCTCAAAGGTATAATCTGCGCAGGCGACCTCTTAGTATTGACCCACGTGAAAAGGTGTGGCGTAAGAATAAAAGTATCTCCGATGCCGCTAATTACTATACATCGAAGTTAGCGCCGGAATATCTTGGTCCCTTTATTGTCAAGCGTAAATGTGGTTCTTCGTCTTATGAATTGCAGGACGAGTATGGCGAATCGAAAGTTGTTTGGCACGTACAAGATCTGAACCCTTTTTGTGGTCCATCGACTGCGAGTGCAGAATCAAATGGCGAACAACCAACATTTCTTACCTTATTAATATCAGTTATTTTGTTTAAATTCATGACGTTCATCTAAGCTAATGATTCTTTTCTTTGATATTTACAGTTGAATAATAACCTGGTTACCTTGTCATTGGTGGGAGATCCTCACGTTTTCCTTACCTTATCTTACCTTGCTGCCTTGCCTTATCTTATTATTATTATTATTATTTTGTTTTGCTCACCTTACCTTGTTAATTTGTCTTACGTCTGTGCCCCTGTCCTCTGCTCGGGAATCCATTAGTTGTAGGTTTCTCTTGTTAGTTGTAGGTTCTTCTTGTTAGTTACAGTTTTTAGGTTATAGTTTTATTGGGTTTGGTGTTGTGGAATGCAATGGTCATGGCTTGGTGATTTGTTACCTTACCTTATCTTGTTTTGGTTGCCTTACCTTATCTTATTTTGTTGCCTTACCTTACCTTGTCCTATTTTATGTTTTTTTTTGTTTATGGGGTTCTACAGATCCATGATACGGTGAAAGCAAGTGAGTACTTTCATACGTAAGTTCTTTTCCTCTCTTCTTATTTCTAATATCTGTGTAGGGAGCATCATTCTATCTTCTTGCCAGGCACAGTAGGAGACATGTGACCTTTCTACTTCTGGACATTTTCAATTCAGTTTGTTATTATTATCTTCGTTAAACTTTTTAGGAAATTTCCCTCCTATCGTAGGGAATTGGTAGTTGTCACAGACCATTTTGTCCAGTGTATATCGATGCGTAAATCACCCTGGAATTTGTCACCCTTCGCATAGTCCCGAACGCATTCGTAAGTAGGAAATAACGGGGAGACCCTCGTAGATATGTCAGCCGGCTTGGTCGTCCGATCGAGACATTTTTAAATAAACCCGCACTGCGAAGTGATGCGATTTTAAACAAATTGAATTTAGCGCGTGAAATTAGAATCAATGACCTTCTAATATTTTCATAATACGTACTGGATTCGGATTCGTTACCAAGTTTCATCGCGCGCGCAGTTAAATAATTATCCCTGGAAAACTGGGAAATTCTATTGGTTGGAGTGGCTTAATGACGATGCCCTTTTGGCTATTCTGGGTTGTTTTTTTGGGGATGCCTTTGCATCGAAATCCCAGGTTTTTATCGTTTAATTCCCTTGGATGGATTATTGAGAGGAACATGTGATCGACCATACTGGAAGTTCATTGGTTGAACGAGTTTCTTCCGGGGGAAGAATCTTTGTGCGGTACTGCTCTTCGGTTTTCGGCCGTTGGGGTTTACGACGAACCGAGTCAAGCGGTCATTTTAGACGCCGCGCCGGTCACAGTCAAGTTTGATTTTCACCTGTTAAAGGGAGTTTTCTGACCGGGTCAATTTAACAGTTTCAGTCCTTAGTTGTACCTTATCTTTTCGTAAGTATTGGTGTCTGAAACTGCCCTTTGTGGGATTTGAGTGCTGCTTTGCAAGGTGAGTTGAGTTTTTTTGTGCATTTTTTTGTCTCTCTGAGAACGCCATCATTTTGTGACGCATGCGGGCAGATTTTTATTTCCCTTTTTAATCCCTTACAGAAGCCCACTTGCCCAACTAAAAGCCGTCTAGCGTTCAGCAACTGGCTCCCAAATACACAGGTAAATTATTGTCTTTTTTTATTCTGATTTCCCCTTTTCCTTTGTCGTTGATTTTGATCACCAAGTTATAATGCTCTTCCATTAAGCGTTATGTGTGGAACCTTGAATATGTGTTATTTCACAGGGGACTACTGTTGGGTCAAAGACTACCGTTGGGATTACTACCATCGATGGGTTTGTTCCTACTGTGAGGCCTATTGCCATCGTCGAGTTGGTCCTTGTTATCTGCGAGCGTCGTTAGCAAGAGAGTGTCCTTGGCTACGCCTGTCTAGCGTACCTCCTGTATAGAGCCTTGCAGTCCTTCCCCTGTCAAGGAAGTCTACTACCTACTGTGAGCAGTTCTACAGCTGCCTGAGGAGTTATTGATCGGCCAAGTGAGCAATTTCCATTTTTTTTTTCATTAATCTATGTTGCGGTGAATTTGTGATTAACTACTATCTCTGATTATAATTTTTTTTGGCTTTGTTTTCGAACAAAGAATAACTTTTTAACCTCTTTCTCCTTAATTAAGGCAACCTTTAGTCATTCAAATTTTCTTTTAAATGATCTTTGAATTTTTGGACATTCTTGTCAAGTCTAAAATACTTGATTTTATTTAAATTCAATTCTCGAATTTCCTCTCAAGCGAAGTTTGATTCTTTTTATTATTTTTGGGTAATTTTGACGAGCCTAAAAAGCTCGCTTTTATTTAGTCAATTCTAAAATTCAGTTAGATCCGCTGATATATAGTAAATCAGATTTTGGATCGAATTTATTATTATTTTTTTTGAACTGTTAATTGACTGACGCAAGTCGTAGGTCGAACTAGGTTATTATTGTACTCAATTCTCACGATTTCTGGCTTATATTGAATAACTGTAGATCGGATCATTACTAAAAACTATTACCCATTATCCTAGTGGACTTTGCGTTATTTTCAATTGCTTTTTTTTATTGCGGCCTTTGATTTTCTTTACTTCAACAGATTGTTTATTATCTTTGTCCTACTGGTAATTTGACCGAGGAGTAAACTGCCATATGTTAAGGTCTGTAATGAGGAAGTTTCATATTTTTTTTTATTGCTGATTTCGATAGCCCATGAAAAATAAGTGGACACGTATTTTTTCTTTTTTTCATAAGGCGAAAAATGAGGCAGATACAACGCCTTGAAATGTGCTTATGACGTTACAATACACATGAATTGTTACGTCACACCATACATAGTATATCTATATATACAAAACTAAAAACTGGCATAGCTCTCGTAATATTCATCTTTAGTGGAAATAAAAAAATACGTATCGATTTTTTTTCACTGTTCTATAGTTTGCAATAAAAAATAATCAGTTTAATTTCTCAGGAAACTTCCTAATTGATTAGTGGCTATAATAACGCCAGGTCTAACTAAAGTCCGTTCAAGTCTATTGCGCTGTTACGTCATATCATTCCATCTTTCTTTATGCAATGAACGTATGTACTAAATTGGTCCGTCAAATTGGAATCTTTGACATTGATTTGCGTCAATATCAAAATATCATAACGAAAATAACAGATTTAATTCATTTATTGATTTGTTGGGAGTTGGTTTGTGTTTTACGCTAACAATTGCTAATAAAAATCGTTTTGAGATGCCCCACCGGTTCAGTGAGAAAGAGCAAGCTATAATTTTAAAATTAGTGCATTATTTCATACGTGAAAAAGATGCTGGTAGGCTACTTTTACCCTGGAAAGCTGTGCACAATGGAAGTAATATTTTTTTTTATTTATCTGATAATACTAAAAAATGATATCTCTAGAAAAAATTTATTTTTGATGTGTAAACATCTTACGCGGCGATATGAGGACAAATCTCGGCAAATGAGACGGAAATGCGCAAACCAATTCTAGCCGCTAGGGCGGTATTATATACAATTTTTCCATTTAAAATCGTTTTAAATGGATTTTAGACGATAAAAAAGCATATTTTAAATCAAACGAACCGTCAAAAGTATTATTTTTTAATTATTATATTCGCAGTGTATTTGGATCCATAGCACAGCTTATTTTTAATGGACGGTTGAATTTAAAATGAATTTTCGCTTCAAAATCCACGACAAATTCGTCCGAAGCCATGGCTATTGGCCTAAAAAAGTCCGAATTTTCGGATTTTTTAACAATTTTGCCATTTAAAATTGTTTTTAAACGGATTTTAGACGATAAAAAGCATATTATTATTTTAAATTACACGAACTGTCAAAAGTATTATTCATATGCCCAGACGCTTAAAACAATATTGTCATAGCCCTCTTCTAAAATTTGAAAAAGTTGGTTTTTGACTTTCCCAAATCAAAGGATATCGGCGCACGATTACTAGGTAAATAAGCTGTTGTATGTATGTTGATGTTATTCCTGGTGGCATTATATTTTGTTGTCGAATTTGTGCATTGAGTTAATCCACTCCGAAGCTGCCATAACTAATAAGTATGTAAAATTGATAAAAACGGAACGTGCTCTGGAATAGAAAACAGGTACAGAGACATCTTTTGGCTAGTGTAAAAAATAACGTACGAGTCTATCTAAGACGTACGGATCTTTTCTTTTGACGTCAGAAATTCTGACGTAACAGCGCAATAGCCTTGAATGGACTTTAGTTTATTTTTACATTGTCTTTGCGGCAGTTATCAACAAAAATTAATTGAACTGAATAGCCATAGTTAGTTAGTTATACGGTATATGTGAAGGAACCCGTTAATTAGTCTTTAATTAGGTGATTGCTCGAGTTAATTGAACTTACCTATAACCAGAAGCTTTTCGCAGTATCTAGCTTTCAACACATATTACTGACGTTTTTTTTATTAATGCTTTAAGCAATCGCCATCAATTACAATTAAATATTTTGGAATTTGTTTAGAGTAAGCGTGTGAATTATTTTCACTGACTAAAGCCTACCTTTAACAGTAACCATAAGAATTGACTACTAAAATTTTCGTCAACTTAATTTTCTTGTCTCCCTCCTGACCAGCTGTGATATTTTATTGTTAGGTAATAAAACCAATACTTAGTTTGTTTATTCACCTGTTTTATTTAATTAGAACGTAAGCAACTATCCAACAGGACAGGCCGCTTTCGTAAGTATCTGTTTTTTTTTATCATTAGCGCTCAATAATTGAATCATTTTGACTTACCTTTGATTAATATTCGAGTATTTGTTCATCGTTTGCTTTAGTTACATTTGATTAATTTTTGAGTATTATTTTCATCGACTTTAGTTTTCGGTTAATTTGGGGTACTTGTTTTATACCGACTTTGATTTTTGATTAATTTCTGGGTAATTATTTTTCCATTATTGTTACTGATAAATTGTCGGAATATATATTTAATCTAATTTTCTGACTTATTTTTATTGTTTTATTGATTGATTTTCCGGATAGAAATAAGAAATTTCGGTATTCATTTGTTTTGTCGCGAAGCTTAAGCTAAAACGAGTTTTATATTTCAACTTTGGGGTAGTTCTCGCTTTTGCTGTCTAAAAGCCCGTGGCGCCTTAAATAAATTAACCCGCGCCCTACTCTCCGGCATTTGAGCTAGAACCTAATTTATACGCTCGGCGACAGCTTGTTTTAGCCTACGGATTGACATACTTTAATTCTTTATTTAATTCAATATCTAATTTTAAATTCTCAAAATTAAAATGTATTTCTTTCGATTCGAGATTATTCACTCCCGGTTCCTTCTAAGCTGGAGTGAAGGTTTGCGTCCATTAGAAGAATAGAAAGAGCGTTATATTATTGGTTTTATTGGTTTTAATTGATTAATTGAACTCGTAAGCACGATTGATTACAAAATGAATGTTAGTGACCTTAAAAAGAAAATGCTAATCCATGAATAGATTGTACACTACGTACATACAATACCTGTTGATGACAATAAAACCGTGGATGAACTTAGGGCCGAGTTGCGCCCCTTATTAAAATTAGAAAAGGTCGGTGCATTTGGTTTTCCTCCCTACAACCTTAAATTTGATGACGAGAGAGAGCAGATTCGTAAGCATCTGGACGATGCAAAGGACGCTATCAGTACACTTTCTGGCGAGCAGGTCCAGAATAAATTTCTGTCTATCCAGTCGAGAATGAATGAATATCATTTATTTTCTATGTTACAAATGTAGGAGGCCTGAGCCGCCGTTATTGACTTATTTGCTAGTGGATATATCTTAAGCCTATAACATAGTATTGACCGGAATATCACACCCGTACAAACACCTGCGGCGCGGCGTAGGGGCTAGTGTCAGCCCTGTCAACGGCAGCTAGTGGCAATAATGATGGGGGATCTCAGATTCCATGGGCGAATGCCCCTCAATCGTGCTCAATTCAGTCATTGCCAAAGGCAGAATAGATGTGCATGTTATTCACGGTAGGCTAGGTGTCGTGCAGGGAAAAACTAGAAAAACCCTGCTTCTCGTTAAAAGGACGGTACAGACAGAGATATGTACAGGTTTATGTACAATGAAGGCTATATACAGAATATTTACAACTATGTAAAAGTGTTGGGGTACAAACAACATTGTATCCAATTCATGGAGTGGAGTTTTCAGGTGCGACCCAAGCTTGTTGCCCAGATTCTGTGTTTCATCGATGGAAGAATACTGACGCGACTTGCTCTAAAGGAGCCGTTTTATATGAGGCGACCGTTTCGAGGTGGGCTCCTCCCCCTTGTCCTAACAATGGTAGGAGGGGCCAATCTCGAGAACTAGTCGGCTCGTTGTACGTTTAGTATTTAAACTAAAAGTTTCCTGTGCTCCTGATATTCAAGATTTTTTAATACGATCATATTATGGCCAAAGGGGCTTTAAAGAGTGATATATTATATGGTATTAAGATATATTTACATTATTTACAGTTTTGTCGATTTACGGCGGTTCTTGTTCCTTATAGAACAGCGTCGTATTTTGATATATAGGCCCATGTCGTGGGATGCTTTGCGGGTTGTTTCTCAGATCTGCCATCCTCGCTGTCAGTGGCGATCCTCGGATGCCGAACTCGAAGAATTTGCTTCGATTCGGACACGATCGAAGACCGTCAGTGACAGCGCGGATCTCAAGTATCTGTTTTGTATGGTTTGCACTCTCTTGATACTACTTCGGGAAGCAGAGCACCATACTGGGCATCCGTATAATAGTGCTGGTCGTACTATAGACTTATATATCGTCAGCTTGTTTGCCGGGCTTACATAGGAGCGTGTGGCTACAAGAATGTTAAGGCTCTTTCTTATCATAGCATTTTTGGCGCAAATCGCGTCGATATGTTTATTAAAGTTCAATTTTCGATCAAAAACGATTCCTAGGTATTTTATGTTTTCGCTGGGTAGGATTTCGTGCCCATTTATGACCAGCGGAGTCACCTCCGTGTCTTTATAGCTTCTAGTAAAAATACCTAGCTCCGTTTTTGGCGCATTAAGATTGATTTTCCATTAGTTGAAGTATGGCAAAATGAGTTCAATGTGCCTTTCGAGATTCATCTTGACCGTCTGTGCGACCGAAGATTGCGTTATCATCTGCGTAAAAAGCACAGGAGTTTGAGGGATAAGACGGATAGTCAGCGATGTAATGACTAAAGAGCTGTGATGAAAGCACTGTTCCCTGAGGCACACCCGCTAGGATGTGTCTTTCAGAAGACTCGCTGCTATGAATTTTCACGGAGAACGTGCGATCTTTCAATTATGACACGATGAGTGCCCCTAGATGTAATGGGAGGCTATGAGTTACGAATAACTTGAAGAGTAGTCCATCGTGCCATACTCGATCGAATGCTTTCCTATATCCAGTAACAGCAACGCGGTGTGCTTGCTTTCATTGAATCCGTTATATATATCTTGCGCTATTTTCGCCACGAAGGCTATGCCCACGACGAAATCCGAATTCCTCGAGAGACAGGATGTGCAGCTTTTCCACAGCGCCGCCGCTGATCCTGGGTAAGAGAAGTTTCTCAGTGACTTTTACGAGCGTGTTTAGCGTGTGAGCGATACGATGCGGGTTGCTTCGCATTCTTGTTGGGCTTTGGGAACAGTATAATCACAGCTCTTTTCCAGTGAGTAGGAAAGTGTTGAAGGCGTATGGTTGCATTGGCAATGTGCATTAGGTGAACGATGGCTTTATTCGGTAGATTCTTAAGAAGAAGCTGGAATGCCATCGGGGCCGGGAGCTTTATTCTTAGGAAGACGACAGAGGGTTTTCCGAATTTCGCTCGGTGTTATGAGGAGCTTTTCGAGAGTTGCCGGAGGGATTGGGTACTTTCTGCTCTTAAATAGGCGCGCAGTGTGTGTGATATGCTCGTGAAATGGCGTGACATCAAGCGCCTCTCCATAGACGCTCTCTAGGTGGTCCGCAAAGGCCTCCGCTTTCCCATGATTGTCATAAATGGCATTGCCTCGGGAATAAATTTCCGGGTAATCTACGGGGCCTCTACGGACGCGCCTAGCGAGCTTCCAAAGAGAGCCGTCTTCTCAGTTTAGCTAGTTGACGTACGTCATCCATAGGGCATTTCTGAAGGCGCGGATTTGTTCCTTAATCCCCTCCGTTAATGCAGCTACTCGGAGTCTATCAACTCGGGCTCTGTTCCTCTGCCATCTCCTTCGAATACGGTTTCGAAAGGAAATTAAATTTAGGATGGGATCGGGAAGGTATTCTTTGAACGTTTGTCTTTCAACAAGCGGGCACATGGCGTCCCTGACGTACTGGATATTCGTTACAAGGGCTTGGACTTCGTTTTCGAGTTCAGGGATGCTGTCTATTTGCCTAGGAATCACAGTAGCTTCGTTTATTCTTCGCCTGAACTCCCGTCAATCAAGATTATGGTATGTCTGCACGGTATCATGCGTAGGCGGAGGGCCAACTCGCAAACCTATCTCAATTGGCAGGTGGTCCGAGCTTAGAATGTTCAGCTCTCGAAGCTCTGTGTAGTTTGCTATTCTTCGGGTAACAGCAACATCCAAGAACGAGGAGGTGGGATAGTTTGCCGGATAGTAGGTAGGATTTGGAGTGCGATGAAACACAAGATCTGGTTGAGTTTTTACTAATCTGTATAATAAGTGACTATTCCTGTTGGATCTGCCGCCCCAGTTGACGTGCATGGCATTCAAGTCCCCCAACAGGATGGACCGCTTATTTACAGGCAGTAGATTTATGAAGTCTTCTTTTGTGAGGCGGAGGTGCGGGTGTGCGTACCCGCCGGTTACCCGCAGACCACTTGCTAGTTCGACGGTTACGTGCTCTATGCGGGAGCGCTTTTTTTTTGTCAAGGTGTAAAAATGCTCCCTTATGCACACCCTCGGTTGAGGGTAGTGTGGGGCTCTCCTATAAAAGGCATACCCACTAAAAATTCACCGTCTCTCATGATGCTAGTAACTCCACGTCACTTTTGCATCGTTCTTCTTTGGCGTGATGGCCTTCTGTTGATTTTCTTGATTGACTCCAGGCAGGCTGCAGTAATATGTTGTGTGTTATGGCATGTGTGAAGTAATGTTATGCGATGTGAGTTGTGATGTTATGATGCGTGAGTTAGTGGGTTAATTATTTTTGGGGTTTTTTTGTAGTGTTTAACTACAGTTTTTTATGGGTTAGTATGTGTTAGTATTATTTTTGGTGGTTTTTTATTTTTATGATTTTTATATTATTTTTATTTGTATTTTTGTGTGTTTATTGTGTGTCTATTGGTGGATCTCGTAGGCTTTTTAGCCTTGCTCTTCCCGGCCGGTCTTCCCCGTCAAAAAGTGATGTAATTAGCGGATTTGTGTGGGTGCGTACTTGTTCCAAGAATCTAGCGTGTCTGTTTGTTAGGTGTTCGTGGATTGTTTCGACTTTTAAGTCTGCGTGTATGTTGGTGTTTCGTATATACCATGGTGCGTTTGAGATTTGTCTCAGTGTTTTGTTTTGGAAAGTGTGTAGTTTTTTCTTGTTTGTCTTGCTTGTGTGTGTGTATGCGATGGCACCGTAGAGGACTTTGGGCTTGATAACTTGGTTGTAAATTAGTAATTTATTTTTGATTGACATTGAACTATTTCTGTTAATTAATGGATAGAAGGCTTGCTTTGCTGCAATGCCTATGTTAATTTTGTATTGAATGTGTTGATTAAATGAAAGTTTGCTGTCTAGGGTCATTCCTAGATATTTTAGAGTGTTATTCCACCTTAATTCGGTGTTTCCAAGATTTAGATTTGCAGGTAATCTGCGTGAACTGCTAATGAGCATTGCCTGGGTTTTGTCATTATTAATTTTAATGTTCCAAGTTTCTGCCCAGTCGTCTATGGCGTTTAAGTGTCGTTGTACGTGTAATTTGAGTCTTGTTATATTTTTGAGTGTTGAATATATGCAGACGTCGTCTGCATATATTGAGAGCTTTGTGTGCGGGTGTCTGGGTACATCTGATGTGTATAGTGAGTATAGTGTTGGGGAAAGCGGGGAGCCCTGAGGAACGCCCGCTTCCATGTGTCTAGTGGTTGATAGTTCTGTGTTTATTTGTGTGACGAATGCTCTTCGTTTTAAAAAAAGAGGCTATCAGTTGTGTTAAGGGTAATGGGAGGTTGTGTTGTGTATGTAGTTTGTGAATGAGTCCCTCATGCCACACTTTATCGAAGGCTTTTTCGATGTCGAGGGCTACAACTGCGGTCGATGCCCGCCTTTGTAGTCCTCTAGTCGCATCCTCGACAAGTCTGGCAAGTTGGAGTTCGGTGCTGTGATTTTTTCTAAACCCAAATTGTTCATCTGGGATTAGATTGTGTGCTGTAACGTGGGTGTTTAGTCTGTTGAGTATGAGGCGTTCTGTTAGCTTACTCAAGGAGGAAAGCAAACTAATAGGGCGCCAGTGTTGTGGAAATGTTAGATTCTTGTTTGGTTTTGGTATGAGTATAATCTTTGCTTTGTTCCAACAAGTTGGAAAGTGGTTTAGTTGCAGTGTTTTGTTTATTATGTATGTTAGTTTTCGTATTGCTACGTCTGGTAGGTTTTTAAGTGCTTTGTTTTGTATCTTGTCTAGGCCTGGGGCCTTTTTTGGGTTGAGTTGCGCAATTAGTTGCACAACTTCTTGTGTGTCCGTTTGTTGAGTTTCGTCTTCTGGGAGTTCGTTGATTTGTCTCGTGATTCTTCTGTATGATCTCTCTATGGCTTCTTCGTGATCAATATCCTGCGCTCCATCACCCAAAGTGAACTGCGACTCCAGCGAGTCGGCAAAGGCCTCAGCCTTGTCTTCGCTAGAGTACGCCATTCCCCTCAAGCCATGGATTGCCGGACATATCATCTTGCCTTTGTGCTGCATAGTTTTAGCTATTCTCCATAGAGAGTTGTTTTGTACGTTTAGTGTTGTCAGGTATTCTGTCCACTTGTTGTTTTTGTGGTTTTTCACGTCTGTTTTTATTGTGTTTGTTAGTCTGTTTCCTTGTCTGTTGAGTTCTGCGTTGCCTGTTAGTTTGGCTCGTCTTTTTAGTCTGTTTCTTAGTCGTATGTTTTGTTTTATGTTTTCGGGAAGTGTGTATGGATTGCTTTGTCTTGTGTGTACTGTCTTCTTTGCTGTGTTTAGTGCTGTTTGTAACTCTTCGGTGAAGCTTATGACATGATTGTCCAGCTCTGCCTTAGAGTTTATGTGCGGGATATGTTGTATGTTGTCTGTTAAGTGTTTTTTGAATGTGTTCCATTGAATGAATGTTTGTGTATGTGCTCGTGCGTTCTCGTGTATGTTGTTTATTGTAATGCCAATCGGAGAATGATCTGAGGCAGATAGATCCTCCAGATTGTCTATCACAACGTTGTGTGGGATGTTGTGAGTGATGGCGATGTCTAATATGTCGGCTGTTTCGCCGCGAAAGTGTGTGGGTTCTGTGGGAGCGAGTATTGTGTAATGTAGTGCTTCTGCGGTCCTGAGTAACATAGTACCATTTTGAGTCGTGGTTCTACATCCCCAGGACCTGTGTTTGGCGTTGAAGTCCCCGGCTGCTAGAACCGTGTGTGTAATTGAAAAGTTTCTCTATTTCTGTGTGAGTGAGTTTATTTTGTGGCGGTCTGTATACCGAGTGTATCACCATGTCTCCGTCAGTTAGACTGACTTTGACACTGGTTACCTCTAGTATATCAGATTGTGGTGAGCGTATTGTGTCATGTGTGATGCTGTTTTTTATAAAAATGGCCGTACCGCCTCCCCTGCGGTCCGGTCTGTCATTTCTATAAATTGTGTAGTTTTGAACGTGTAAATGCGTATGTGGGCGTAGGTAGGTTTCTTGCACGAGTGCAATGTCTATATTGTTCTCAACCAGATATTCCGCGAATTCGTATCTCTTGGGATAGAGGGAATTCGCGTTCCAGCTGATCAAGAACAAGTGTGTTGGTGTATTAGCCATTGAGATTAGCGAATAACCTCAATGTCGGGTTGTTTTGTATTAGTGTGGTGATAGTGTTGATTTTTGCCTTTATCTCCTCCTCGGACATAGTCAGCAGTGTGAAGATGTTGTTGTTTTGAGCGTTGATATTTTTAATGTTTGTGCCTGAGTTTGGTGTGGTGTTTTGGGGGGTTGGTTTTGGTTGTGGTTTTGTTAGTTGTGCGTAGCTGATGTTATTGCTCACCGGCCGTGTTTGTGTAATGGTTTGTTTTTGTTTATTTTGTTTATTGTTAGGGTTTTTAGGGCATGCGGAGTAACTTGCTGGGTGTTCTCCTCCACAGTTGCAACACTTAGGTGGGGTGTTCATGGGCTTTTTACAGTCCCGGTAGTGATGTTTGCCTGCGCACTTATGACAGACTGGAATTGCGTGGCAGTTAGTCACGGTGTGGCCAAATTGTTGGCATCTGTGGCACTGAGTGAGCACACGATGCTTGCTGCCTCTCTGAATTTCGACTACTACTGGCATGTAGTTTATTCGATTTTCATTGAGGATGTTCATGTCTGTTTGAGGTACTAGGACTTTGAGCATCTCTGTCATGATGATTCTTCTGATGCCGGCTTTAAGCCAGAACATTTCGATGGGTGTGTAGCCTTTGGGAATTAGGTCGTCCTTAATGTCCGACAATGGGATTTGACCGTCTAGTCCTTTTATGATGACATTTAATTTCCTATCTTCTGGTAGGAAGTATGAATGGTAGGGGTATTTTTTGTTATTAAGGTAAGTAGTGATCCTCCTGTGATCACTTGGGGTTGTGGGGGTAATTTGAATCTCCAGCTTGGATTTTTTGATGTCTCCAAAACCTATTTTGGAGTACGTG
>MU189541.1:60665-79979 GCA_016904865.1 Pissodes strobi | reverse complement strand
CTTAGATTATACGCATTGATGCATATTCTGAATCTAGCATTATCCAGTATAATTAAGGATAGTTCTTCTAAGTTTGCAAAAAGTTGATCTTTAAATTACTTCTCAAAAGTTACGGTATTGCTATTATTGTGATAATCCCCTGTTTTCTTACTAAATTTAAAAATTAGGGATGCATTTGTCACAAATCCATTTTTATTTCTTTTTTTATTACTCTATTTACTACCATCTTGCGACATTCTTCTATCCCCACTTTTGGTAAAAACCCATATCTCATCCGGAAAAACCGGTTTATATATTGTATCCATTTTTTAGCAACTTGTTATTTATTTATAAATAAATCTTTAATCTTCAACCTGATTCCAGGCATTTCCAATAAATGTTTCCGTCCTGCTCTTTGAAGCTAAAGACCATTTCCATTTCCAAATATAAAGAACTTTTTGCGATCTTAATATCTGGCGATTCTTCAATAAATTGCCGGTAAATAGTTTCTAAAGTTCCTTTCGGGCATACATTTTGTAAATTATTTCCCTTAAACAATGCAGAGTATTCTTCGTAATTCGAGTTTTGCTCCGAGAAACGTTTCCAGACATATTCCTTCTAAATTCAATATCCGTTCCTCTGTTTGGATCTTCTAGGTCGAATAATGGGTTTTGTGGAACTTTTAGGACTTCAATCGATTTTTGAATTGCCTTAAATCGAGAGATAAAGCATAACTTTCTTGGAATACGCTTTTTTGTAGTGTATTTTTGCGTCATTTAATGGCATTAACTAATTATAATTGACGCGTTAATTTTTGTTGGTAATTTTTTGTTTTATCTGATTAATAATTGAAAAATAATGATGGATATTAAAAATACTATACCTTAAACGATTGAAATAATATAAAATATGTCTCCGCTATATCGTTCAAGCATTTCCAAGATTTTAGAGGTGTTTCATAAACCCTTCGCAGACAAATTGACCCGGGTCCAATAACATTTACCGATAGCAAATGTGGGGAACAAAACGCAGGAGGTAACATGATTATTAGGCTGTCAATGGTGAGCAGCGCGAATAAATCAGCAATTCGCACGAAGCTGCTATTTCTGGAACGAAATCGTAGCTGTCCGGTTTAATAGCTCTGGATGGATCCATTTTATTCGCCTAATTTATGGCTATATTTAAAAAGCAGTAAGCGATTTTATCAATGATATATTTCCCTTGTATAATTTATGAGGGCAGCAAACAACAACTCATAGGCGCACAGTATCGCACAAAAAGAGTTGCCCGAATTGCTTAAAATGTTTGACGTAATCTTATGACCTATGAATGAATCATTAAATTGACGACATTTCTGGTGGATAATTTACAGGCCTCTTATTAATCAGTCACGAGATATAAGAGGCTAGTGAGTAATTATGAGATGCATAAATCCTCAATGAATCCTCTCTAGTGTGCAAAATACTGTTACTTCTTATGTTTTTCCAACTTCTTCAATAAACTAATATCATTCTAGTTCTATCTTGGTTCCTACCTAATTACGAATATTACTTAATAAATATCGCTTAATATTGAAAGTATGCTCATAAATGCGCCTTCTCTTATTTATGAAACTCCAGATCGCTGATAAAATAGGCCTGAAGTCAAGGGTCGCTTTTCAGTCTCGGGAATTTATTTACTTTAAGAAAATATTTAAAAGAAATCGCATGGAAGGATGTCGCCTGAATAATAACGATCAGGCTTTATTAAATTATCTAAATAATTTTGAAATTGAGTCCGGATATATTTAGTTTAAAAATGCACAAACAATATAAATTGGATACTGTATTTTAAAGGAAATTTTGATGAAGCAAACTTTTGTCTTTTTCAATCAGTAATTGGACTTTTGATAAATAATGTGTTTTAAGTGGAGCATTAATACACCTGGCAATACTTGCAGATTTTAGATACGAAATTAAAACACTTGAACGATTTGGAAATCAGAAATTGATGCCTTCCAACTATTACTCTAAGCCAAGAAAAATCATCAATCTGAGCTAGCCTGGTAAATTTATTATGGCCAAGAAATATAAAATTTTGCTTAACAAACTGATTAAGGAAGTGAGTTTTACATTTAAAGACAAAACTTTAAATGTATTTTTAAAATAAATATGGTAACTCATGGAATATCATAAGACGCAAATCTGTTGCTAGAAAAGAAATACCTTCCTGATTACTTAACTAAGAAAGATACAAATTTCGATAATTTTAATAACTAATTTATATGTTAATCGAAATTTTATTTATATGCTTGTACATACACTACACATAATTACAATTTTACGTCACACCAAGATCCTTAAGAACATAATCAGATGCTGGTAGTGTTGCCTAGAAGAACTCGAACGGACATCCCAGGTATGCACGCAGATTGCACCCTGGACGATGGTTTGGGCCTCGATTCTACAATTGCAGAATGGGGAGAGGGGTTTTCCACATTGATACAGGCAGGCGCCGCATCTGCAAGAATCAGTCCTAATCATGTTTATGGTGGTCCAGCTTTGCCTGGGAAGACCAAATCCAGGAGGCTCAGTACCGACTGGGAAGAGCTGCCGCATTTTAATCGCGATAGGTATGGTGTAATCATCCATCAACTTCGTCAGCAAGCCGCTGTCTTGGACATCCCAGGTATGCACGAAGATTGCACTCTGGACGATTGTTTGGAACTCGATTCAACAATTACATATTGGGGAGAGCAGTTTTCACCATTGATTCAGGGAGACGCCGCATCTGCCAGTATCAGTCCTAATCCTGTTTATGATGGTCCAGGTTTGCTTGGGAAGCCCAAATCCTGGATGCTCGGTACCGACTGGGAAGAGCTGTCTCATTTTAATCGTGATAGGTATGGTGTAATCATCATTCCACTTCCTCAGCAAGCCGCTGAAAGGCGACTGGATTATTCTATCGAGATCATCTGTTTGGATGGGTAAATTAGGATTTGTGTCTAATCTGGAAAATCCTTGGAGTAGGGTATGATATCTTCGTAACGGCGGGAAAGGGATATTGTCCAAGACCGAAAGCCAGTGACTTTGCATCGGCCTTATCAATTTATATAGTACACTCTTTCTGTAAACTGTGTCAAAGGCAGCAGTCAAGTCAGTAAGCGATATAGATGATTTTAGGAAGTAAGACCTAATAGCTTCTCTGGAGCCTAAAACCAGCCTTCTCTATCGTTATGTAACTCAGAATGCTACTGCTGAGAAGTTCTTGAGGAGTTAATAAAGCAATCGGTCGATAGTTCTAACACGATCGTTTGACTTGTCGAGTTTTTGTGGAGATATGATTTTTTCAGACTGAAATTGAGAGGCAACCCACCACTGTGCAAGATATCCGTAAAAAAACATCGTTTAATGGATTTGGCAGTAGGGTTTTAAGATCACTTTGGATTTTTACAAATGTGCCTTATCTCTTGGGGCTCTGGATATATTCACAATTTGTGCTGCACGTCACTCGTTTCATTCCAGCCAGAAATATATTCCTTTCCGTGTCCTCTAAGAGTGTGCTTCTTTGCAATAAATGCTATGGCACCTGATAGCTGCTGCTTTTTGGAGTTATCCAGCGAGTGGATGTATCGAGATCCATCGAGCCAGTAAACAATGTGTTTTTCAAAAAGTCGATATAGTGTAATAAATCAATCGACTTGTTAAAAGACACATTGAGTTTTAGACCTTATTTGAGGGATAAAGTCGAAACTTTGTTTTATCGGTTCTTTCCAGATCATTCCCAAGCTTCAGTTATGGCTCTTATTATTTTAGGAAATAAATAGTTCATGAAGATATGAAGCAAATTACAAGTATTTTAAAACTGTAATTTTGCATTAAGAAATAGTTTTTTCAATATATACTTAAGGTAAAAAATAGAGACTATATTATTGTAAGGAAAATTCTTGTCGACTAGCAATTTTCGTCAATTAAAAAACGTCAATCGCATTGGTTAGTAAACGCATTTTCAAACATCTTAAAAATTTTCGATTTTTTGACGGAAGGTAAAGAAAATTCCATATTAACGCATCGATTTTTAAAATTTTTGGGAAAAATTACATTATTTGCTATCATACTTATACTTTAACATGCTGAATTCGAAAAGAGTTAATTTTCGAAATATGAATTTATGAAAAAAGACTTTAAGCCTCTATAAAAGATGTGAAATATATCAGCGTAACTTAAATATTCTTGAAGAAAGGTAGAGAAAATTTCATGTTGATTCACCTATTTTTAAATTTTTGGGGAAAAATGATCTTTGGCTGTTATACTTATACTCTTTTTTTGAAAAAGGATGATTTCTAAATTAAAATTGATACTTTTTTTGCAGTTATCATTTTAACTTCGAGCCCCTATAAAAGACGTGAAATATTTAAATAGGCTTGAATATTTCAAGATTTATAACACCATTTCTTTTCCATAGAATGGTGAAAACCGCAGTTATCTTGTTTGGTTATTTCTTAAATCGCGATTTTCCGAGGGTCTGGTGTTTTAAATACTTTTTTTCCTAAATTTTAAATGAATATCTAAAAATATGGGCAGGAGAAAAACTAATTATATTTTGTTTTTCTACGCTATCGAATCAGTTAGTAAACGTATTTTCATTCGTCTTCGAAAATGTTCGATTTTTTGAAGGAAGCTGAAGAAAAATCCATATCGATAGATAGATAGATAGGTGATACTTTATTGATGCCACTCTGCATATCTGCATTTGCACACGTCAACATTTTAAAGTTAATATAATGTATAAGAATACTTAAGCTAGTTTTTAAAAAATAATTAAATAACTAGGGAAACATATTAAGGTACAAGACTAAACACTACATATTAAAATTAAAAAGTTAAAAAAGAACATCACAATTAAGATACTCCTCAAAAAAAGGATTAACATGCATGACATGCAGGCATGTCGGATTAACATATTTTTAACAGTAGTCTTGAACAGTGTTAGTGGTAAGCTTCGTACTGTTAGAGGCAGTTTGTTAAAAAAATTATAGCCAGTTAACCAGGGCCATCCTGACATCTCTTTATTCGACAGTAGTTCACTGCAAAGTTGTTTTTCTGTCTTCTATCATGATGATGAACATCTCCATGAGTCCTACACATATTTTCATTCTTTTTGTGGTAAATGACATTGTCCAGAATATACACACATGGTAATGACAGTATACCAAGCCTATCGAAGAGAGATCTACAATCATCCATCTAGCCCACACCAGAGATTATCCTAATCGCCCCCCTCTGCAAACCAAAGACTCTCCTCGACTGTGCCGCATGACCCCAAGTAAGAACGCCATACACCATGGCAGAGTGGAATGTATCAAAGTACGCTGTTCTTAGAACCCCCTGCGAAACAGAGTCAGCGAAAGCACGTAGCGCAAACAAGCTACTCCCAACTTTTTTGGCAACAGAATCAACGTGAGTCTCCCAAAGAAGTTTGGGATCAAGCTGAACCCCCAAGAATTTAATGAGAGGAGTGGTTCTGTTAGCATTGCCAGTATTCAGGAGCAAATTGTTCGCACCAAACCAGGCCTCAACTCTCTCCCGCACCCTCGTCAACCCCACCACCGCCTCTCCAAGTGATGGTGCAGTGATTGATGCTGTGCTGTCATCGGCAAAAAGTGTATACCTTGCAAGATTGTCACCCAACGGTAAGTCATTAATATAAATCAAAAAGAGAATGGGTCCCAAAACTGATCCCTGGAGGACTCTGATGGCCATGTCACTGTTTGCCGATGTCACTTCCGCAACCCTCAACACCTGGCGCGTTAGAAAAAAAAGGAGTTTAAAAGCTTTATACTGTCTGAGCTAAAGTGATATACTCGAAGCTTGCGTAGGAGGATATCATGGGAGACGCAGTCAAACGCCTTGCTGAGATCACAAAACAGCGCAGCAGTTAACTTCAGGTCATCAAAGGATACGAGAATGCGCCTCACAAGATCCACAATACCCAGCGTGGTACGCCTATTTTGTCGAAAGCCGAACTGGCACTCTGTAAAGTATACTCGTTCTCCTCAAAGTACCTTGCAATTCGTGATGACATACATTTCTCATACAATTTGGATATGATAGACAATAGAGAAATTGGCCTATAGTTTTTCGTAAAGATGTATCATCTTTTTTAATGATTGGTGTTACTAGGGCACATTTTAATAGAGTTGGGAATACATTTTCTCTAAAACAAAAATTTATTAACTTCGTTAATGGTGTGATAGTGGTATTTTCTATTGTTTTATTAACTTAACATTTGAGCCAAATATGTCATTACTACTATTATTTTTTAAGCTATCAATTGTGTCTCTGACTTCATTGTATGTTACTTCATCAAAAGAAAAGGGATTAGTTGGAGGAGAGACACTGCTAAGAGGCTCTATAGGATCCAGGTTTGAATGATGAATCTCACCAACTAAACTTTGAGCAATGTTTGAGAAATAGATGTTAAATTCGTCTGGTGAGATTTCTCATGGTTTCTGAGCTTTTTTTTATGGTGCCATAATTTGCCAGATACGCTTTGATGGATTATTTGAGTTTTCGATCAATTTATCATTATTTTTTATTTTAGCATGTTTTATAGCTTTTTTACATACGGATCTGTGCCTTTTATATTCCTCTATATAGCCAGATTGGCTATACTCTATGCTTAGCTCGACCAATAAATTCAAGTGTTTACGCATACCTCTCAGAGTATCATTAAACCAGCTAATATTATTGCCCTGATCAGATCTAATTACATAAACCCTTTCAGAAAATGAAGTAATGTAAGCCCTTTCAAGAACCTCCATGACCCAACCAAATTTGGCATCAGCACACCATATCAACAGCATCCACAAAATTCCATTCAATAGCAGCCACACAGTCATGAAACACTGATAATCCCACCCGCGTTATAGTTCTACATACCTTTTTTGTCTGAAGAATGATCTCCTGATTTCCAGTCAGAGATAAATTAAGCAACTGGCCTAAATAGTCAGATATATTAAGAATAACAACTGATGCTGAATGAGGGTCTGCACAAAAATTCACAAAGATGTTGTCAAGGCATGCTGCCCCTCTGGTTGCGTCATTTATAGCCAGATCTAGTTCGAAGCTGTGTAATGTATCAGACAGCCCAACTGTCTCTACTCGGTTTGTGCCAAGGCGACAGTTAAAATCTCTTGCTATTATTATGTTTTTATTTATATCTCGTTTAGCTAAAATGCTCTCTAAACTTGTCAAAAAGATGCCAAAATTTCCCTGAGGAGGCCTATATACATTTAAAACATACAGATTCAAACTATCAACAATTACACCAGAAATTTCAAAGCATTTCTCAGAATTAAAACAATTTAAAAACTTTAAAACATTTACATCTAAATTATTATTTAAAAAAATAGCAGCACCTCCCTCCGTACTTTCCTGTCTGGCCGAGTAGCTTCCTGTTTTGTAGTCTGCTAGTTGAAAAACTTCCATTTCTGTAGGTGAAAGCCAATTTTCGGTGAAACATACAAGGCTTAAGGCTTTTTCGATAAGAAATGCTTCAAGCTCCAGCTTCTTGTTTCTTAAAGGCGTTGACTTGCAAGGGTTTGATCTTGGTTGTTCTTTTGACGTTGAGTGTTCCCCGTTGTACGGCACTGTAAATTCAGAAAATGGTTTACCCGTAATGCCTCTGGGCCAAAGTTCAGACGACATGTATTCATCTCTTTTAGTAAGTGGAACCTCTAGTTTAAAGGAGCTACGGTATTTTTCTTTTAACGTTTTCATCTTTTCACAGGTGCAATTCACATCCAAGGTTTTGGTGCAAAGCCGGAGATAAATAAATACGACATTTTTTATACTGTTTTTAATTCAAGCACATCGCCATTTGAGCCTTGTATGGGTTTGGGCCGAGCGTCTTTTGCTAGTTTGTTTTTTCTATATCTAACCTCATTCCATTTTTCTTCTTCTTTTCCGTCGGATGCGGTTCCTGATCTGTCATTCCCTTCCGACGAGAGTAGTTCAGATGCACCAGTTTTTAGGTTTTCAGATAGCTCAGTTGGTAGAACCGGTAGAGCTTGGGCGTTTTATTACCCATGGGAGCGACATCTGTGTTCGTTTTGGTAGTTGAGCCTTTATGGATGTTGCCAACCTTAGAAATCTGACTTGTAACCAGTTCTTGTGTTCCATCTCCTTTCTTTCTATGTTTGTCTTCGCATTTGCTTTCAACAACAATGGAATAGTTTTGGGAATTTGTTTTGCCGGATTTTGAACCTTGACCCTGATGAGCATCTAACTATCTAATTTTATCAATTAATAAAGCATTGTTTTCTTTCAGAATGTTGTCGTTATCTGTTGTTTCAGAGACTAATGCTTTTAGATAATATATTTCAGTTTCTAAACTGTCACTTTTTTCACCAATCCTCGCTTGTTTTTTAGTAATATAATTTCGATTAAATCTTGCTTTTTCTTCCTTATATTCATGAATACATTGCTGCAATTTAATATTTTCTTTTTCAAGCATTTGCAGAGACTATTTTAGGGGTACAATTTATTCTTGTTCTTTTTCC
Source organism: Pissodes strobi (assembly GCA_016904865.1). NCBI lineage: Eukaryota > Metazoa > Arthropoda > Insecta > Coleoptera > Curculionidae > Pissodes > Pissodes strobi. The sequence continues at coordinate 71,458 of MU189541.1, read as the reverse complement.
AGTGCAACGTTATTCGATTTTTAAATTTTTTTTGGAGAAATAAAATTTTTTGCTACTATGCTTATACTCCTAAACTTACTGAATTTGAAAATGATAACCATTTTTTCGAAAAGGGCTACTTTTCAAAATATGATTTTTTAAATTAAAATTGATTAATCTTTTTTTACAGCTTTTAACTTGAATTCGAGCCTCTGTTAAAGACGTGGAACAAGCTTGAGTATTTCAAGATGTATATCAAAATTTCTTCTCTATTGAACGGTGAAAACTGCAGTTTTCTATCGGGTTTGGTTAATTTTTTAATCGCGATTTTCCGAAGGTCTGCTGTTTTGAGAATTGTTTAGAAATATCTAGAAATGCAGATCGACCGAGAGCTACTAAGCTTATACTAAACCTGACGAATTTAAAAATGATCACCGTTTCCTCGAAAATGGATTAGTTTTCAAAATATGAACTTAAAAAATATTTTACAGTTTTTAACTCGAATTCGAGTCCCTATAAAAGACGTGCAGCATATTACAGCAGCTTGAATATTTCAAGACTTATAGAAGCATTCCTTCTCTATTGAAAAGTGAAAACCCCAGTTTTCTATAATCTTTGGTTAATTTACTTCATCTACGCTATCGAATTAATTAGCAAACACATTTTCTGCTACAACTGTTAACTGATCATCAAATATGACTTATGCAGCGAACAAGTTTTTTTTGATATACTTCTGAAGCAGAAATTGATGAAGCATTGAATAGTAGTGTTAATAATATAACCACAAGAACGAACTAATCAATATTGAACTAGATTAAGGAAACGAGTTTTTTAATTAAATATATTTCTTAATCACTACCGCACATTAGGTAACATTATCGGTAAAGGCAACAATGCTAATATGGCAAAGTACCTTAATTCATTATTATTCAAATAATGACATATCACCCAATACTTTGTTAAATATCTAGGTATAATCTAAATGTAAAAACTGCATCATAAAAAATAAGAATTACTACATTATTTAAAATAAAACTGGATTAAAATCGCCTTACTAATAAACTGCAAAAAATAGTTGTAAAAGCTGAAAAAAACATTCATTCATTCAAAAATACAAAAGCTTTAGTTTCACTAAGGAATTTGGAGAAAACAACTAATAGATTTTATGAAATCCGTGCAAATTGACATAAATTCTATCCACAACTTTCATGATGCACTTCGAAAAGTTAGACAACATAATATTAATATGTCTTGTTTAATTACATGCCACAGCAATGAATTACAAAATCGCTCAAATATTTACTACTTCAAGACAGACGTTTGTTAGACACGAATGTGCACATAATATCACACAAAAGCGAAGTCATATCGAGAAGTGTCAACTGCGCAAACGACGAATAAACGAACAAACGCTGTCGGAGTTGCAAACTCGGAGATCCGTGTAAATGTTTTGTAAATAGACTGCTAAAATAACCGGAGACGAATATTTATGTCGTTTGTCGACGAGATTGTTTGCGGTTTGTAGCGCACGAGATTTTATTACCAAAAATTGAAACTTAGTTTCAGACAATGGAAACCTCTTTGGAGCTAGGTAAGCACAATTAATCTATTTAGTCTTGGTTTAATGTCTTCAAATTAAATTCGATGTTTATGGCAAGATAATTATTATCTCATTTCAAAGACCTTAAATCAAAATCGGCTCCCATATTTTAATCGTTTTTTTTTTGGGTAAATAGTTATGTGACCAGTTTATGTTTTATGTCGTATTATGCTGATAATAATTTGAATTTATATTAATTTCCAGATTTAGGCCCCAAAAGGGTATTTCAAACTACTCATGCTGGAAGTAAAGCCCCGGAACCTAACACGGTTTTGTTAAAAACCCGGAACGATATTTCCAAGGTGCGCTGAGGCACGAAGTGACGTCTATAAGATTCTCATTGGTTTACATTGACAATAAATCGATCTGCTTTTTCTGAAGGACGAAAAGCACATTTAAAAAGACCTGATTGGTCACACCACAATGGTATATCATATTGAATTTGGGTGCTTCCCAGATGCGTGTAGCTTAGATGTAAATAATGACTCGCTTTATTCGAAACAAACTGTACGTATATTGGTGTTCAGGTTTGATATGCAGGAAGGAATGCACTTAGAATGACAACTATGTTTGAATATAATTTACTAGATTAGCGTAAAATGCATGACCATTCGATGAGGACTGACCGGACTCGGCCTATTTGGTTCCCTTCAAACAATTGGAGTTTCCCTTCAAAGTACTTTTAGTTTACGTTAGATTTTATGAGCGTTGATTCGTTTAATTTATACTGGTATGCTTTAATTTAGGTTCACTTTGATTTATGGTTTACTTTACTTTTTACTTTACTTTTCACTGACGTAACTTTAGGGACGTTTAAACTTGTTACCTGGATAGCGTTTGCCTTAATTAAAAGGTACTACTCAACCTGATGATCAAGCTCGGAAGGTTTGAACTTGTTTACCAGAAAAGCGTTTGCCTTAATTAAAAGGTACTACTTAACCAGATGACCAAGATCGGAGGGTTTGAACTTGTTACCAGAGAAGCGTTTGCCTTAATTAAAAGGTACTACTTAACCAGATAAGTTGTCGTATGCTCGATTTGCACGTTCTTTTATACTAAACTCTGTTGAAAGTTCACTGATTGTTTTTAAAACATGTTTAGATAGTAATTACAATATTTGATTATTCAATGTCAAGTTCAAACTTTAGACTGCGTGTTCTTTTTTAGTGAATATGATTTAGTTTACACATACCCCCCTCCAACTAGCATTGGTCCCCAAGGCAAAACATCTTTTTATACATTGGTAGCATATTATCAATATTATTATTTTTTTACTCTTATACTCATCGTCAATTCAGGACGTCTCCAAAAAAGTCGGTAATTATGCTTAAAAAGATTAATGGTTGTTACTAAATTCTTTACGGTTGAAAAGCAAAAAGAAAAGAATCCCTAATAAATAAAGATTTGTTAGTGATTGCCAAAGAAAATAATTTAAAAAACTCTGTTATCGTAGAGAATATCAAAAACTCATTTTGATGAGTATGTCTAAAGGAGTGGAACCCCCCTTAAATAATAACGAGTTGTCTTCAATGTTCGAATAGTCATATCGTTCCGTACCTACTTAAATCTAAGTTATGTTTGAGCGCTTTAAACTTTCTTGTCTATGGCGTAGTTCGGCCCTGGATTCCAGCCAAAGGGTCTCGATCTACGTCCTTACTCAATTCAGAATCTTTGCCGGTCTCCTTTTGGCTGCTGTGTATCTCAGGACTCTATCGACATTGAATAGTGCGTGCTTCATGTACATGTAACAAATATAAACAAGATATGAGTGCTTAACATTGACATTTTCTTCCTATCCTAATGTTTTATTAGTATAAGTATGTATATAGGTATATGTTTCCTTACAACATTTATCTTTGAATATTTGTCATTTTAATTTTTTATCACCCGGTAATGAAAATTATAATTCGTATTTGAAATCATACCGCATATGTATACTAAACAATTATATGGCGCGTTAAACATATGCAAGTATTATGTTATATTTTAGTTGGTCCACTGTGTACGTAAAACCTAAATGGAGCATCGGCATCGTTGTAAATATTAAGCATATTGGTGCTTAAAGCAAATAAAAAATATTAATAATAACGTTTCTTATTTATTTATTCCTATCTGATAAACCATAATTTATATTATCCGTAATAGATATCGTAGTCATAGTATTTGAATTTCACTTCAACTTATGCTAAAATATAAAAATATATAAACAATTGCATTTGATACTTAACCCGCTTACTGTCGTCAACATTACGTTCGGTCTTGGATTCTCCTTAATATTTATTTTTGTAATATTTGACACCATGCCTTTGTCCTTGTGATAGATAGTTGTTTGAATTTTCCAGCTGTTTTGGTGGCTTCGACCTTGCTCCTGGACTTGTTGCATGTTGAAATTTAATAATATTACATTAATGAGTATGGCCTGTTTTAAAAATAATTGTCGACTGTGATTGTATAACATCGAAAAAGTAAACATTGCGAGATTGAACAATATTAAAACAGTGGATATTTAAGACATGTATGAGTAATTTACAGTGACGTCAATTATGTTGCTTTAAGTGATGATTTCATTTGAATATTAGTATTTTTAATTAGTATTATCCCTCCCTGAGTACACGTATTCTCTAAGAAGGCTAATGCTTGTTTTTCGGTGTAAATTACCCTACACAATTTTTTGCTTGGTATTTATAACATGATAGATACTTATGGTTTACTTATCATTAATAATAGGTGCCTTTTGCGAGATTGATGCTGCTGACTGTAGAGTTGTGTGGATTTAGAATTGTATATACTGTACGACTGTAATTCTTCTCATTCCATCCATGATTATTTATCTTATATTGGCTTAATCTTATATATATATTTACTTAATCTAAGTTTTCTTCTACCCATAATATATGCTATTTTATTTTGTTATTTCTATGTCTCTATATGCTACGAGCCCGTATTCTCTATGGTTTGTGCTGACACTTTTGTGATGTATTCTCTTTAATATTACTTCCTATCTTTAACTTTTATCTTATTTTCCTTTATTCCTATTACCATATTCTCGTTTACTATCTTCTCATATACCGTCTACTTTTCCTTATAACTTTATATATACATTTATACATATGTATCCCTATGTGGATTTCAAATTTATCTCTTTGGTCGTCTTGTTGCCCAAGTGTCTGTTATGATCTTCCCTATAAGGTACTTCTGTGCGGCAGTTGGCTACAACATTCCCTATGTGACCTCTATATAATTTTGCTTTCAAACTTCTCCTTTATTGTAGTTCAATATTATAATTCTCGTACTCTCAATATTATAACTCTTTAATTTATCTTTCCTACCGTTGCTCATATCTTAATTTCTCCTTTTGCTTCTCTAATGCCTACGTGTTTTTACAATGATTTTCCCAATGTGGTACCTGTCATTAACACTTGCATTGAGAATTATAACTTTTTCTAGTTATTTATACCTCCATTTGTCTCTATATGAATCTTCTTTGGACGCCTACATGTTTGCATTATGATTTTCTCTATTATGTCGGATACTGACCATCAACATTCGCGTTGTTTGCATTGTGATTTTCTCTATCATCTCAGATACTTATCACCAACATTCGCGCTCCAAATTCTATTTTCATATTTCTAACATATTTGTCCTATTTTTACTATTTATATTCCCTAATTTTCTATCCCTAGTTGCTTAGTTTCTGGTTTCTTTGTATTTGCTTAGTTTTTGGTTGCTTCCTATTTACTTAGTTACAGTTTTTTTTTTGTTATTTTTATTTTTTTTTTCTTGGTTTCCTCCATCCCTGGTCCAGTTCGTCGTATTCCCCTAGTTTATTGTTTCCTTATAGTTGCTGGTTTCTTCTAGTTACTGTTACTGTATGTACCTTAGATAATAGTTTTATAAGACTTCAACTATGCTTAATTTCAACGCCTTTGTGTTTTACCTATACGATTTTCCCAGTAGGATACTTATCGTTAACACTTGCGTTTACAACGGTAACTCTATTTCCTAGTTACTTATTTCTCCATTTTACACCTCAATTTTTCACTTAATTCAACGTCCAATATGAGTTTCCTAATTCGGTGCCTATCTCCAACACTTTGCGTTTAAAATTGTAACTATATTCTAGCTACATTTCTCTCTATTTGCATATACTCCTAATTTTTTCCTTATCCCTCGTATAAGGGTGATTTTTTCTATTGTCTAAGGTATGATACTTGTGTTTTAAAATTAAAATTGCTGAAAATTTACTTCATCATTATGATCCTCTCGCTTTTTTATATTGACTGGTGATGGCGTATCGTATAAGTGTCGTTGAGTTTAATTTACTTTCCTTGATTTTTCTTGTGCTTTTATTGGTGATGTCGGTTGGTGGAAATCGAAGTTGCGAAGAGTGTTGTACTGCTGTATGAGGCAATAGAAGGTCTTCAGCTGGCGTGTCGGATTGACTTTTGGGACGTAAATTGTTTTTCTTCTCCGACATTCGGCTATAAATGTATGTGTAAGAATGTAATGCCTTCGCCCAAAATGTCCAGAAGACGGGTCGGCACTGCTTTCCAATGACTCACACAAACAATTTGGACTCCAGATGACTCTCAAACAGAACTGGTACTGACGATTACTTCGTTGATTAACACAGAGACATGATTTAAGGAATTTTGTCAGATTTATGACGACTATTATATTCCAAAAAAATGATCCCATGGGCCCCTACGGCGGCTTGGCGGACAAGGATTAACGAGTATCATTTTTCAAGTGGAACTGGCTGGATAAATCCTGATGAGTCCATGGTCCTAGGTCCAACGTACGGAGATCAGAGCGGTAGCCTCCACCACGTGTCAACGAGGCTTTTCCCTTGAAATAATTTGCTAGTAACCTTGCAAGTATTTTTTGTTTTATGTTAGTATTTTAAGGATTAATTCGTTTAATTTATACTGGTATGCTTTAATTTAAGTTCACTTTGATTTATAGTTCACTTTACTTTTTACTTTACTTTTCATTGACGTAACTTTAGGGGCGTTTGAACTTGTTACCTAGAAAGCGTTTGCCTTAATTAAAAGGTACTACTCAACCAGATGATCAAGCTCGGAAGGTTTGAACTTGTTTACCAGAAAAGCGTTTGCCTTAATTAAAAGGTACTACTTAACCAGATGACCAAGATCGGAGGGTTTGAACTTGTTACCAGAGAAGCGTTTGCCTTAATTAAAAGGTACTACTTAACCAGATAAGTTGTCGTTTGCTCGATTTGCACGCTCTTTTATACTAAACTTTGTTGAAAGTTTACTGATTGTTTTTAAAACATGTTTAGATAGTAATTACAATATTTGATTATTTAATGTCAAGTATCAAGTTCAAACTTTAGACTAAGTGTTCTTTTTTAGTGAATACGATTTAGTTTACAATATCTAAGGTGTGACCCAATTAAATAAGTATACTGTTCCTGCTAATTGCTGGTCCAATTCCTTTCCAACCACTCCTACAGCAAAACAACCCGATGAGTTGTCAAAGTTAATATATGGCCCACAAAATGCAATTCACTGTCAATAAGCAGTCCATGAAATCCAGTCACAGGTATCTCCGGTAAGAGATTACCATCCAAAACTAAACCTGCTATGCATTACATCAAATAAAGACGGTTGGAGTCAAACTATCCTTTAATGATTCTCAGATCATTTACTATGGTTCCTTTTAGCCACCCAATTTCTATGTTTTGCCACAATATTGACATGTCGTTAGCAAAAAGGGTGTAGTCATCAGAGAAGTTTAGGTGACCAAGGTCGTTAATAAAGAATAGGAACCGAATAGGCTCTGAAATAGGGCCCTGTGGAACTCCGCAGTTAATTCTAAATGTATAGGGCCTTGGTCCAGAGTAGCCTACAGATTAATATCGATCTTCATGGCAGAGCCAAGCCTCAAAAGCCATTCGAGCTTTGACAGCAGTATTCAATCCATCCAATGATTTCCCCTGATTTACCCCAAAATAGACTGACTCCAGCGAGTAGTAGATGACATGATGAGTACCTTTTGATGACCAGTAAAATTGGCAACTGGAATATGGAAATAGAGCCCCATATCATTCGTCTTAGACGTAAAACGACTTCGAAGATATGGTACTTAGTACTGAATAAGACCATATGAAACTAATCAAAAGCCGTAATGATGAAATGTTAAAACCTAATGAGACAAGTATCTGGGTTCTGGATTTAAGTAAAACTCAGCCAAAGCGAATAGCTGAACGTCTCGTCTGTCTAAAATAAATGTGTTTGCAGGAGATAAGAAATATATAAAATACACTTATTGACAAGGAAAATAAAACTTTCCTTGATAATTTAATTGGAGCGAAATGTTAATTATTACAATCTAAATATTAGGCAGGGAATACGTCTACCATGAATTCTACTTCTTGGCCTATTCTCCAAAATTAATATTTTTTAAACTAAAATTTAAGACTCATGAGCAAATACTGGAGTATAGACACGAATTGAGGAAGCAGAGTGTTGCTATAAAGGAGCTTAGCGGGAAGATTGTGAACCCAGGCCAAAAAAACAATAGGGTTTCTTAAAGAGGAGAATAAAATGTTATCACGTGAATCAAAATTATACGATGCTACCAGAAAGCTGAGTAAAACTACTGATGTCAAATCTAGTAAGCAAGGTGAACGAATCTTTCCAAATAACGGCATCGGGATGAGACAACATGCCAATTTAAGATTTACCAATGTCCGCTATAAAGGCACTGGCTAATGCTATTAACCATTCTTTTTGTTGGACCATTTTCCTCAATCTTCAAAAAATCCATATTGATTCCTGTACATAAGGTTGGAGATGGTGAGTTGCCCTCTGACTTTCGACCCATTTCTCTTATACCAATGATGGTCAACATTTTTGAAAAGTTGGTCAAAATGAGATCATTCTTAAATAAAAATTAAATCTTGCGTGCGAGGCAATTTAGCTTTTAGGTGGGTGAGGGTACTAATGATGCCATCCTTTCATTTGTGGAGGGATTATATTCTATTATTAATGGGGGACGAGTGTCTGCAGCAGTGTTTTGTGATTTGACGACGGCTTTTGACTACGTAAATGAGGGAATGCTCTTGCAAAAGCTTATGCACTTGGAACAGTTTTACCCGAGTAGTTTAGGTCTTATCTTTCGGAAAGAACACAGTAAGTGTCGCTTGTGGCGGACATATTTTAGGAGTCACGAAACAGTACTGATCTGCCTCAGGGATCAATGTTGGGGATCATTTGTTTGCTTTATATATCAAAGATATTTCCTCTTTTCTACCGGAGGCAAAATCACGCCTTTCACGGATGATTCTATCCTCTGGGATGCTAGCACTGAGTGGAAATTATCTGAGGTGGTTGCCAGTGATGTTCGAACTGCCAAGAAGTGTCGTGACGCAAATCTGCTGACGTTTGAGTTTGAGAAAACAAATGTTGTTAGTTTTAAGTGTGTGGTTGGAGAGATTCATTTTAACAGCAATTTATTGGAATACCAGGAAAATGTAAACTTTTTGGAATTGAACAGTAGGGGGCTTGTATTTAAAATATTTGTAACAGGCTGGCAAAGAATTGTGAGAATTTAATGAACTGTGTGCTAAGAAGGTCTATGTTGCACTTATCGATTCATATGTGAGGAATGGGATTTGTTTATTAAAGAGCTTTGAGGTATATGTCTAAAGCTAAACCAAGGGAACCATGGAGGGTATTATTTGTAACCAGAGAGTGTATTTTTGGTTTATAAAAGGCCCGATGATAAATGGGATAAAAACACGGTCTTCAACACCAGACAGAGTCGTTTGCTTGAACTACTTTTATCACATAGTTTCTGGGTAAAGAATTTGGTAATATAGTGCCAAAGCTATGTTTAGCCACCTTCCCCAGGGCATACGTCGGATAAACTCAGGTGAGAGCCTAATATCTAAGGTTCGTTAGCTGTAGCTTCATTATGCATGACTGCTAAATTTCGATTAATAATAATAGTTAGATGGGTGATATTGTAATTAATTTTAAATGTAGCTTACATCCATTTCTCATTGTTGTGCTGATTATTCCAGCTTTTCTATAATCTTAAATTTATCTTTAGCATTTCTTATTTGACAATAAAGAAAGGTAACGTAATAAGGGACAAGGCATGTGGTGTTGAATCGCATCTCTAGAAATGAAATTTCTGCTGTTGATAATAGCCTATTTTTAATGGTTTATTTTAAATGGTTCCAATAAGATTTGTGTCGAGATATTCCACTGGTAAACTTTTCGTTAGCGAATAATGAACCTTACTGGATGCGTTCCCAACGTAAAGAATAGACAATTCAACAAATGCTTTCCTGGTTCAATGATGACTTACAGAGATTCGAAACCAGCTTCATCTTTTGCAATAGTTGTTTATACAAATATCCTTCACCAGAACTATTGCAACAGAAAAAAAAAACGAGTGAAAAGAAATAGTGTACAAGAGCAAAGAAAAATGTGAAGAAAACTTAGAAGAGGAAAGTACGGGCCATTTGGAAATGTGTCCACTGCAGTGATTAAATATTGTTGAGGTGATAAGTTTGTATATTTCATATTAGCTTTCTTCTTATTCATTTTATTATTATATGTATCTCAACGAATGTATTAATGAATCTACATTGCTTTCCAAGCGTAGAACTGCTAAATATGCAATTATTTTACTATACTTGCAATATTTTCCAAATTGGCAAGCTTCAGAATTTACGATCGTACGAAAAAAAAAACGTTATAATGAGCGAGCGCACAAAACTGATGGACACCTTCAAAATTGGAATCAAGCCGAAAGAACGCCGTTATTAAAGAGGAAGCAAAATAACGCATAACACGCCGAATAACAATGGTTTTTTTTTATTTCAAAAGCAAAAGCTTTTAAGCCTCCTGAAATTGAAATGGCCGGAAGCAGATTTCATGCGAAAGTTTTAAGCCGAGACCTCTAAAAAATTAATTAAAAAGGCAACACTGTTTATGAAAGATGGGCAGCAGGATGCTGGGCCTTAATTATTTACTTAACAAGTTTGGTTCAGGATTTTGCCTAATGGTCTGAAGATATTTTGTTTTTAATTATATTACGTTTTTCTGTAAAAGCTGAGGGATGACTTTTATTAAATTTATGTAGCTCTGCTGTGCAAAGCTTTAGTGGAATATACTATACAGAGATATTGCCATTTGTTTGCAAATAAATCTTTGTAAGATATTATTTATGACCATTC
>MU189541.1:29091-50665 GCA_016904865.1 Pissodes strobi | reverse complement strand
TTTCCGAAAATTTGGTGATGTAGACATATCTGATATTGCAGGAAAGCTCTTAAACTTATAGTGAGATCAGCGAATCAATCAATTGGTACTATACCTAAGCTCAAATGCTCGAATATTTTAACATGAAGATCTATTAAACCTTTTTGATAAAATATATCCCTCAATGTTCTGCCGAAGAGGACAACCATTTCGATCAAATATTTGGAAAATAGACGATGATAAGCAAATCACTCAATTAGAACAATATCTAAGCTCAAATGGTCAAATACTTTAACATGAAGATCATATCAAAATTCTTTATTAATCAAACCTCTTGATCATCTACCGAAGAAGACCACCATCTTGCTGAAATCTTCAGGAAAGACATGATGATAAGCGAATCGATCAATTGGTACTATACCTAGGCTCAAATGGTCGAATACTTTAATATAAAGATCTCGCAAAATTTATTGATTAATTACATCTCTCGATCTACCGCCGAAGAGGACCACCAATTTGATAAAATTTTCAGGAAAGAGATGATGATCAGCGAATCAATCAATTAGAACTATACTTAAGCTCAAATGGTCGAATACTTTAACATGAAGATCATATCATAATTTCTTGATTAATTGATTAATTAAAACTCTCGATCTACCACCAAAGAGAACCATGATTTTGATGTAATTTTCAGGAGAGAAATGTTGATAAGCAAACCAATCAATGAGTACTATAATACCTAACCTCAAATGGTCGGATACTTTAACATGAAGATCGTATCAAAATTTCCTGATTGATTAAATCTCTCGGTCTTCTACGGAAGAGGACCACCATTTTGATGAAATGTTCAGGAAAGAGATGATGATAAGCGAATCAATCAATTGGTGCTATACCTAAGCTCAAATGGTCATACTTTAACGTCAAGACCGTATCAAAATTTCTTGAATAATAAAATCTCTCGATCGTTTACTGAAGAGGACCACCATTTTGATGAAATTTTCAGGAAAGAAATGATGATAAGCGCATCAGTCAATTGCTACTATACCTAAGCTCAAATGATCGAATACTTTAACATGAAGACAGTATCATAATTTCTTGATTAATTAAATTAATTAAATCTACCACCGAAGATGACCATCATTTTCATGAAATTTTCAGGAGAGAGGTGACAATAAGCGAATCAATCAATTGGTAATATACTTTATCTGATATGGTCGCATACTTTAACATGAAGATCCTATCAAAATTTCTTGATTAATTAAATCTCTCAATCTACCACCGAAGAGGATCACCATTTTGATGAATTTGTCTGGAAAGAGATGATGATACATAATGCGCATTAGTACTATACCTAAGCTCAAATGATCGGATACTTTAACATGAAGATCGTATCAATATTTCTTGATTAAGTAAATCTCTCGATTTACCACCGAAGAGGATCACCATTTTGATGAAATTTTCAGTAAAGAAATGATGATAAGCGCATCAATCAATTAGAACTATACTTAAGCTTAAATGGTCGAATACTTTAACATGAAGATCGTATCAAAATTTCTTGATTAATTAAATGTCTCGATCTTCTACCAAAGAGAATCACCATTTTGATGACATTTTCAGGAAAGAAATGATGATAAATGAATCAATCAATTGATATTATACCTAAGGTCAAATGGTCGAATACTTTAACATGAAGATCGTATTAATATTTCTTGATTAAGTAAATTTCTCGATCTTCTACTGAAGGGGACCACCATTTTGATGCCATTTTTAGGAAAGAAATGATAAGCGAATCAATCAATTAGTACTATACCTAAGCTAAAATGATCGAATACTTTAACATGAAGATCGTATCAAAATATCTTGATTAATTAAACCTCTCGATTTTCTTCCGAAGAAGCCTACCATTTTGATACAATTTTCAGAAAGGAGATGATGATGAGCGAATCAATCAATTGGTACTATATCTAAGCTCAAATGGTAGAATACTTTAACGTGAAGAGCGTATCAAAATTTCTTGAATAATTAAATATCTCGATCTTCTACCGAAGGGGACCATCATTTTGATGAATTTTTCGGAAAGGAGAGTATGAGATGACGATAAGCAATTCAATCAATTAGTACTATACCAAGGTTCAAATGGACTAATTCTTTAACATGAAGATCGTATCAAAATTTCTTGACTAATTCAATATCTCGATCTATCGCCGAAGAGAACCATTATTTTGATGAAATTTTCAGTAAAGAGGTGTTGATAAGCGAATCAATCAATTAGATGCCTAAACTTAAATGGTCGAAAACTTTAACATGAAAATTGTATTAATATTTCTTGATTAATTAAATATCTCGATCTTCTACCGAAGAGGACCACTTTTATGCCGTCTGGGAGGTTCAGGTCGTAATATGGTTTCTTCCCACGATTTTCCTTACATCTTCGAGAACATAGAGGAATTATATCCTGCTGAAGTTTTTATCGTTTCTTAGTACGAATAAAATAAATGTTCCAACGTTTACTGGGTCTTCATTTATTTGATCCGTTGTCTTTTTTACATACTTCGCACTCAACAGATAGTTTTTCTAATTGATGCTTTTTAAAAGCAGGGTTCAATAGCATACCGTACTATTCAATTTCTAGCCCATCGGTTCATTCAGGCTAGTTTTCCAGCAGAAAAAGATAATGCTGTTTTTTATGTCTTAAAAAGGCGCTAAAATAGCATTAGAAGAAGCAAACATTTACTTAAAGCGAACCCCTAAGTTGGTTAACATTGTCCGACAGCGGATTGAGTTCTTTGTAACTTTATACTCGCTTCAACTGGTATAGGATTTCTCGCCAGACGTTTAATAGTATTATAGTCTATTGTTAGAGTTTATCTTTATGCTCACGTATGTTTTCTTTCAATATAATTGCAATATATTGAAAATTTTGCGGTAATTCTTATTGATTGAAATTTCGTAAAATATAGTTGCTGTATTAATAGGAGCATATATCATGATAACAGAAATTTAAATAGATTTATAATAGTTTCATTGAGACCTTTACCAGTGATAGAATTGAACGCGGTTGTTTATATACCTATGGAGTCTGCCTTCAGCATGGTTTCGGGACGAAATTCCACATCGAACGCATATAACTTCTATAAGGTTTTCCTTTTAGCAGTTAAGGACGCTACTGTGTCAAAAAATCTCTATATTCGTATCAACTCCTATAATATTAATGCTTTTACGTCTAATATCAGTGCATTACTCGAGTTTATCTGTCGTTTTTAGACAGTTGGTCCTCAAACTCAAACCATTATATACGAGGCTGTATATCAAGAGCAATCCAGCGGAAGAATTAGGATTTTCATATATCGATTGCCTCGGTGGAATTTCACACGTCAGATTTTACGATGTATTGCTGTTTTAGTAAATATTATACTTGATTACACATAGTCTTTCAGTTCATGTTTTCTGAAACATTTATGGAATGAAAGATGTGTATGTAGGTGTCGTTTCATTTGGCTCCTGATACAGAATGATTGCTGAACTATAAAATACATAGCACGCAAAGCTTCTAAATCAAAATGGATTTATCTATCGGTTCCCCAGTAGCATGGGAAAATGTTTCAAGATTACCTGCAGAATAAAAGAAAATAATTGTCCACAAGAGATTAAGGACCTAATTGGAGAAAAAGAAATTGTCATAAGATCATGCATGAATAATGCAGCTAATAAATGAACGCGTGAAATTCAACGTATTAAAAATGAAACGAGATTATTCTTTTTTGGGTAAACTAAGAACAGATTATTCACATTGGAACGTTACCCAACGATTGAAAGGTTCCATTAGAAGTACCCACAAGATTGCAATGAACCAGGACTATAATGTGCTGTCATTTTATGTACTTCAACTTGAGAGGTTTTTGACGTATTACTAGAGAAGGTTTGAAATATGATCCAAGGATAGCTATTATAAGACTTATCAATTTTATTTATGCACCTTTTGAACTTATGGTATGTTTTGGAGATGTGGATAGAGTGCTTAACGGTCGAAAATACGCGCTGGGGGCTTTATGAGCCATCGTTTGACAACACTCTTTCGAATCAATCTGCCAAGCTATGAGCAGGCGTGGCACATATCCCTCTATTGTAGGGTAGATAAGGGTCATGCTAGGAATGCGCAGTCAGAGGGAAAATTGTAGCGACTCTGCGATGGTGAGGTTAGTCGAAGGCTGCCTCCAAGAGGAAGTTTCTTTGTATCGCTCTTCATTTGGTGTCTAGTAATAGACATCTTATTGTAGGAGCTGAATGAGGCTAGATTTTATATTCAAGCCTATGCCGATAATCTGGTTGTTATTATCGATGACTAGGACATCGGTCGCACGAAGAGACTCATGCAACGAGCACTCTAGCTGGTAGAGAGATGGTGCCAGGCGGAAGGGCTCAGAGTCACCCAGACAAGATTGAACTAGCTCTCTTTACGAGGAAGCACAGGCTGGTAGAAATTCTCCCGGCCATCAATTTGCTCTACCGGCCTTTGAGGTATAAAGGGTTAACTAAGCACACTGGATTCTAAGTTGACCTGGAAGGACCAGGTATGCAGCCTTATCAAGAAGACAACTAGTGCTCTATAAACTTTTGGATTCACGTGGAGAGTACAGTCGAGGATCCTCCTTTGGATTTGTACAGCTTTAGTACGCCCTATTATAACCTACGGAACAGATATACGCAAACGGCTACGTCTAGGGCTCAGTTAGACCATATTCAGAGGCTGACATGCATGGGAATCGAAGATATTATATGGACGGTACCCTCCGGAACTCTTAAAAAACTCGACTGGTTTGCCGACCCTCCGTCTATTCCTGGGCATGAGACCTTGAGGTCTTCATACCGGCCTCTCGGTCTCCTTAGGTCTAGAAGAGACCCTAGCATTTGGAGGTTGGAGTAATTCTTAATTAGGAGGATCGAAATACTGCCAACCATCATATTAACTAGACTTTTCATATATACCCACGGCTCCGAGGTTGGGCACGGATCATATCCCACGTCAGTAATGGGATCAGTAATGGGATCGTCCGGTAAACAGACGACTCTAAAAGGGTTTCTTAAGACGTCCAGTGGAATCTGAGCCTATAATAGATTGGTCCTACAGTAGGACCGCCTCCATCCTAAGGAGAGCAGTAAAGGGGCGACGCAAGTAAAGCAGGCTGATCGTCTTTTGGATGATTCAGTGCCTAGTAGGTTAAAGGCTTTTACGGCAATGAAGAAGGAAGACATGAGGCCTGTGGCAAAGCTTTTCATCGAATATTACCACTTGAACCCATGATTGCACTTGATGTGAATCGTAGAAGATTCGGAATGCAGGTGGTGCATTGAAGCCGAGGAATCATCCACACATATTTTTACCGACTGTCCAGCGTTGGCTAGAAAGGTACACATTCTTCATGATTCAAGAAGAAAAGGACTTGGTTTCCTCTTATCAGTTTGGTTTCAGAGAAAGGCACCCAATCATCGACCAAGTTCACAGGATCATAGACAGGACTGAGAACTCGTCAGAAGAAAAGAAAGTATGTTTCACCACCTTCCTGGACGTGACACAGGCTTTTGATAAAGTATGGTACTAAGACCTATTTTACAAGCTAAATACGCTTCTGACATGTCAATACTACGTTCTCCCAAACTCATATTTATTGGAAAGGTTTATAAAACAAGAAGAGGCTTATACTGAATTTAAAGAAATCAAGGCAGATTCACCCCAGGGTAGCTTACTATATCTACTAAATACAAATGACATTTTTGATCTAAATTTTAATCATCTTGCAGATGATGCTAAGTTGGTTAATGTAACGCGTCGATTGCAAAAAATTCTGATAAGATATTGTGGAAAAACTACTGCATTTTTCCGAAGGTTTCAAACCTCAACTTGGAACAAATAGTATATATCACGATTGATGTTGCCTTTCTCAACGACTTAAATCTTACCTTCTAAATTCTTTTTTAAAGTTATCGATGTAAAAACGCGTCACTTGTTGTTGCCTTCACCACAATACACTGAACAACCTGACGATTTGTGCAAGTTCTAGCTATGAAAGGCTTGTTTTATGTAACGGTGCAATTAAATACTTTTTGAAAGAATCTGGGAATATCTCAGTATAAGAAGATGGTTTATTGCTCCTGCCAATTTTTAGGGTGTTATAATTAGCTTTATTTGCGCAAGGCCTCGAATGAGCTGGTAATCGTAGTAATAAATAGAGTCAATTTATTAATGACTTTGAATAAGGGCCAAATCAAATAGTTTCCAACTGGATCAAGATCCTCAAATAGACCTACTACATACTGTTAAATTTCGATTAAAAATAAATATCATATTATGTTAATGACGATTTAGGAATAAAATTTGTTTTTGGTTACAGGTCGGCGACGAAATATTGGCGGTCAACCTAGTGGACGTAACGCACATGAGCCTCGATGATGTCGTCATCATTATGTCGATACCTCGTAGGCTCGTCCTTGCGACGAGACAGAGAAAGGGAGGAAAGGGTGGTCAGGGGTCGCCATCGGTGCAGCCGAGGGCGGAGCATAAGGCGCCACCTGTCGTCGTTATTAAAAGAGATTTGCGAGAGGACGAGGCTGACGAAGTAGACGCTTCAGAACAGCACAGGTTAGTTTAGAAAATTAATTCAAATGAGACTAATGCAGATTATTTTCTAGTTAAGTTAAGACCTAATTCGTCGAGATGATACAAATATTGAGTAATTCGGACCCCACTTATTACTATTTGAAAACTGATTTTTCGTTGTGTACAGTAAGCTAGCGATTTAAGGGAGGTATGTTTTGGCCGGTAACAAAAGTTTGGACCATAGTATTTATATATTTTTCTATATTCCAAAGCTGCGTATCGCACGGTTTCCAAGGAATTTCCGGTGGCCAGAATGTCGATCCAGATCTTTCATTATTTTAGAGGGATTTCAATTTTGGGCACTTTCCCTGTCTTTCTTGCTATTTACCTCGTTATCAAACTTTCCCTTTCTCTTTGCTTCCTCTCCTTTTCATTTTCTCTGGTTATCTTTTTCGTGGTATTGATTTATTTCTTATTCTTCAACTTTTTTGTATTATCCTTCTTGCACTCTCATTACCCTTCTCTTTGGCTCTCCCTGTTTATAGAGAAAATTAAACTAACTTATACACTTTTAAACAAGGAATAAATTTCGAAAATTTCTCATCACGGCTCACGCAATAGCAAAACTAGTTGCAAAACAGTTCCATAATATAATTAAATAATCTCGAGATTTATTATTTTAATTCCAGGTTGATCGGGATTGTAAAATACCTCAAACTAATACACGATCCCTTAACTGGATTCCCTAGTGTGTAGTCCACTTAAAGTAGCAGCCCTATTGGCTTCAAAATTTAACTGAAGACTTTTTTGCTATTTCTCGAACCATATTTATCTCACCTCTATGTTTTTAAATCTCTCGCATTATTTCTTATTATCTCGCTATCTTCCCTGTACTCGTAGTATGCGTTTTATATTCTCTCTCTTCTTTCTAAGTTATCTCTATTTATATCTCCATCTCTCAATCTTTCGACAATCACTGCTCTTATTACACGTATATATGCCTACTATTCCGTTTAAAGTACTACCACTACCGCCTTCAAAATTTTACTATATCCTACCACTACTACAAAAGTGCAATAAATTAAATTTTCCAAGCAAATCTCATTTCTTAAGATTAACCATTCCCAATAATAAAAACCTACGGCTCATTACCCATTTTTGCTGACACTTGAATCCGTTTTATTGTAAGACTTCGCAAAGTTCCATCGTTCGAAATGAAATTCTGAAAGTCTTGCTGCCTAAAAAAGACTCGGCGTGGTAATTTGAATTTCACTTGTCACTTTTCAATAAATTTCCTTAATGATGCCAGGGCATTAAAATTGAAAATATTTGAATCGCCTGTCTTTTGCAATAAAATTATCTGACTGCGCCTGTGATAAATTAGTTGCCGATTCTTTAATTGTTATTCTTTCAGCTGAATTCATGCAAAACAAATTATTATTAATTTATTTTAATTGTTATGTAGCAAATGATCAGAACAATTTCGCATAAGAGCAAAGATGTGGGGCTTGATGTCTTTAACGACATACCCACATCATTAAACATGTGCCATGCAGCCAAATCAACTTGGATCGAACGCTTACTATCTATTTTAATTAAACTAATCACCAGATGCTTCTTAATCTCACTTTTGCTAATTTTTATCAAGAGAAAACTTGGGCAATAAAATTCTTAACAACAATATTGTCTATTTCTGGCATTTAATTATTAATCAATAGAAAATACCAGGGTTCCTTAGGATTCTCAAAGGTTTTCTAAAAATGCTTTCTACAAATTTAGGTAAACTAATCACCAGATGCTTCTTAATCTCACTTTTGCTAATTTTTATCAAGAGAAAACTTAAACAATAAAATTCTTAACAACAGTATTGTCTATTTCTTGCATTTAAGTATTAATCAATAGAAAATACCAAGGGTTCCTTAGGGTTCTCAAAGGTTTTAATGCTTTCTACAAATTTAGGGTATTTATTTTGCATGGTACAGAAATATCAGCGCGATGTGCGTTGAGGATTTCCTGAAAATATTTTTATTACTTATAATAATTACGGTACTCGTAGCCTTATTTAAAGCACCAATTGGATTCAAATGGGCGTGATGTATATGTTAATGACTAATAGACCTCTTCATTAAACATCACATACAGTTGCTTAAATAGTATGAAGGAACAAATTGCAATTTTATCAAAAGCCGCAAAACATCTATGTAAGAAAATGGTTCAGATATATCAGCACGATGTGGGATGAGAGTTTTTTGGAACATACTTCTGATAGGTTTAAGTCTAATAATTTAAACCAATAACAATCAGGACCTTACCGGCACTCTCAGCAGCATTCATAGCAATAACCGGATTTTAGTATTATAGCAGGTTATCTTTAATAGAATGACTCGCTTATGGACCTATCCGTTAATCATCACATACAATTGTTTAAATAGTATTTGCAATTTTATCAGAAGTAGCGACACGATCATGTAAGAAAATGGTGCACGTATCTATCTTAATCAAACTAATCACCAGATGCTTCTTAATCTCACCTTCTAGTCCTAATCAAGAGAAAACTTAAAATCTTAACAACAAATATTGCCTATCCCTATTGCATTTTTATTAGTCAATAAGAAATAGCAATGATTCCTAAAGATTTTCAAAGGTTTTTGGAAAATGCGAAAATGCGAAAAGTTTCATTTCGCATCGTCAATTGTAGTATCTATATTACACTTAATGCAACAAAATGGTTCCATAGAGTTATTGTCGATGGCCTATGTAAAATATGAGAAAGCAATTTGTTATCGATTGGGAGTGATTTCTATATTATTTATTTGGCCAAATGAATCGAACTGTAATAAATTTGAAAAGATGCGTTGGAAGTCAAATATATTCAGTAGTGACCTGTTGTTTCAGAGTTCAAAGGCACACAGGCGATGGCAGGGAAATGAACGAGTCTCGATCTCGATTAGGCCTTGGACTGTCTACGCTCGATAGACAATCAGGACTTGATCGGCACTCACAGCAGCACTCACAGCAACAACCAGATTCTAATGGGCTTGATCTGTATTATAACAGGTGAGTTAACAAAATGGCATGCTTATAGACCTACTAGTAGAAACGACCATATAGGAAAATAGTACAGAAATATTAGATCGATGTGGGACGATTTTTTTCAAATATACTTTTAATATTTTTTAACCTAATAAGTAAAATCAATAACAATCGAGAATTGACCGGCACTCGCATACAGCAACATTTACAGCAAAAATCGGGTTCTCATAGGCTCAATCTGTATTATAAGAGATATATTAACAGAATGGCTCGCTTCTTTAAACATCACATGCAGTTCTTTAAATAATATGAAGTTACAAATTGTAATTTTATCATAAGTCGCGAAACGTTCATGTAAGAAAATAGTCTAGAAATATCAAATCGCTACGAGATGAGAGTTTTTTTAAATATATTTTTAATAATTTTGAGCTTATAATTAAAATAAATGACAATCAGGACTTGCCGTCACGCGCAGCAGTATTCACAGCAACAAATGGATTCAAATGGACTTGATCTGTATGATAAGAGGCAAGTTAACAGAATAACTTGTTTATAGACCTATTCATTATACATGCATCATCATCATCATCATCATCAACATCATCATCCATCAGCCAAGTTGTATCCGCTGTTGAACATATGTCTCCCGCATTCTAGTCCAGCGTCCTCGATCCTGTGCTGCACTCATCCAGTTTGGTTCGACTCTTCTGACATCATCTGTCCACCGTGTAGGTGGGGGATCCCTGTTTCAAAGGGCATCTCCACTCTAGGATCAGCTTTGTCCATCGCATATCTGTTGTTCTTGCCACAAGTCCAGCCCAGTTCCACTTTAACCTTGTTATGCGTTTTATAGCATCAGTCACTCCAGACAGTTGGCGAAGTCTGGTATTAGAAACTCTATCTCTCAGGGATATTCTCAACATTGACCTTTCCATGGCTCTCTGTGCAACACGAATTCTGTTTACGATCCTCTTTGTTAGTGTTAATGTTTCTGCTCCGTAAGTTAACAAAGAAGAACACAGATTAGGATGTTTGATTTTAGGATTTTTCTTAGTCTTCCAAAAACTGCCCAACCAAGGCCGATTCTTCTCTAAACCTCCCGGGTTTGGTTATCTCTACTTATGAGAGTTTTGTGCCCTAGATACTTGTATGAGCCTACTTGTTCTACATAATTTTTACCCGGTGATACTTATCACCAAGTTGGTCATAAATTGACTTTTGTTATAGTTAATCCTTAAGTCAACTGTTTTTGAGCATTTCCTTTGCTTCGTCTATTTTTTCAGTTATCAGCACCATGTCATCAGCGAATCTAAGGTGATTAGGCTTCTCACCGTTTATGTTTAAACCCATATTTTCAAAATCAACCCTTTTAAACATACGTTCCAGGAGTGACGTAAAAAGTTTTGGAGATATCACGTCTCTCTGTCTTACACCCCTTTCAATGATAAAATCGTCCGTATAGTCGTGCAGTTTTACATAAGCCTTGGCACCTTCGTATACGTTTTTCATAATATTAATGTACCTGTAGTCTACACGGCATTCTGTTAGTGCATAAAGCATTTGTTCTTGATTTATCGTGTCGAACGCTTTCTCATAATCGACAAAGATGAGGACTAGGTGCTTGTTATATTCTATGCATTTCTCTATAATACTTTTAACAACTTGCAGATGGTCATTGGTACCAAATCCAGATCTAAACCTGCTTGTTCGCGTGGTTGATAGAACCGCTCGGTAATTATTCACATAAATAATTTGTATATATGACAAAGCAGGCTAATGGGACGATAGTTTACCAGGTTTTTTGTGTCTCCTTTTTTACGCATAATTACTATTACTGTTCGATCCTACTGAGATGGTGTTATTCCGCGTGTCTAGCATGCATTGTAAAGTTTGCAAATTTCTAGGTGTAGTAGTGTTCCACCAAGCTTTACTGCTTCTATCTCAATCTGATCCTCTCCAGCTGCTTTATTATTTGTCATTTCACGCAGGGCTGTTCTGAATTCATCCAGAGTTATGTCTGGAATATCTTCAGACCCTTGATTCTTTACTGATGGTATTTTGATGTTTCTGACTGTGTTGCTGTAGAGTTTCTGGTAAAAAGATCTGACCACATTTAGTATCTCCTGCTTATTTGATGTTATTTGCCCATTAGGTTTTCTCAGCTTGCTTATATACTTTCTCCCTTCTGAGAACGTTTTTCTAATTGCTTTCATGCCCCTGTTTTCTTTTATTATTCTTGTTACTTTGCTGGTGTTAAACGCCCTGATGTCTTTCCTGATAGCTTTAGATATATCTTGGTTTAATGTTCTAAGTCGTCTCGCATTTCTTCCATGTTTATCCGGCAGTTCTCGTCTTTCTTGTTGTTTGTGTTGTTACTGAGTTTGTCGTGTTTTATTGAATTTAAATTTTGGTGTT
Source organism: Pissodes strobi (assembly GCA_016904865.1). NCBI lineage: Eukaryota > Metazoa > Arthropoda > Insecta > Coleoptera > Curculionidae > Pissodes > Pissodes strobi. The sequence goes on along the minus strand of MU189541.1, from coordinate 38,643 downwards.
TAATTTTTGCATGTGTGATTATCTCAGTAAGTTTAGTGCTTAGTAGCTCAACATTTTGTTCTTCTGTAGGATTCATAGTTCCTATTCCTGCATTTATTTCCTGTTGAAAGTCCTCCACGTTTTTTATGGGCTTCCATTTATTATTTGATTTCATCATATTGGACCTCCCCTTTCTCAATTTTATTTCCATGCGTGTTCGAACCATTCTGTGGTCACTTCCACTTGTAAATTTGTTTAAAACTGATATGTCAGAGATAATTTCCTTTCTATTTGATATTATTAGGTCTATCTTGTTTTTAGTGTTTCCATCAGGACTCGGCCAGGTCCATTTTCTCTGGTGCGGCTTATTAAAGAAACTGTTCATTGCAAACGTATTCTTCGGCATCAGGAACTCAAGCAGCATTTGCCCTCTCGTTTATTTCACCATATCACCTAGTGGCGTTTCTGCATCGTCCAATCTATGACTCAATTTGGCATTAAAGTCACCTATTGTTAGTGTATAGTGTGCAGGTGTCTGTTCCAGTGCGGTTGTGACATCATCGTAAAAGCTTTCCATCTCTTCGACAGGGTGAGCGGAATTTGGGGCATAGACTTCAATAATTTTCCCATTATATTTCCTGTTTAATCTAGAAATGAGGTACATCTATCTTGGGCCCAACAAATTTCCTGATTTTAATGTCAGTTGTTCACTACCTTTTCTTTTATGTTCGCTTATACCAAGTATATCCCAGTTAATATGTCTCAGCTTCTTCTCGAGCTCTCGTGGTTTTCCTGTGGTTGACAGTGTCCTAGTGTTCAATGTGCAGATCTGTGGTCGTCTTCTATGGTAGCCTAGTCGATCCTGGTAATTCTTTTATACATACATACATTTGTTAAATTGAATAAAGGCACAAATTGCAATTTTAATACAAGTCATCGACGCAAGTTGAGTTTTTCAATATATATTGTTATTATTATTGAGCGTAAGAGTTATATCAATAACAATCAGGACTTGATTGGCATTGCTTGCATAATTCACAACAACAACCGGATTTGAATGGGCTTGATCTGTATTATAACAGTTAATTTAACAGCATAACTCGCGTATAGACCTATTCATTTAATATTACATACATTTGTTTAAATAGTATGAAGGAACAGATTGCAATTTTATCAGAAGTCGCAAAACGTCCATGTAGGAAAATAGTACGAACATAACAGAGCGATGTGAGTTGAGAGTTTTTAAGATTGTTTTATCATTTCTTAGCTTAATAATTAAATCAATGACAATCGGCTTCAAATGGGTTTGATATGTATTACAATACGTAAGTTTACAGAATGACTCGCGTATAGACTTCTTTATTAAACATCACATACAGTTGTTTAAATTGTATAAAGAAACACGTTGCAATTTCAGCTCGATGTGAGATGAGGGTTATTTAAAACATATTTTTAATATTTTTTCATCAGTCGCAAGACGTTCATGTAGTAAAATAGTACACAAATATCTGCGCGGTGTAGGTTGAGAGTTTTATTTTTAATATTTTGGAGCTCAATAATTAAATCAATGACAATAAGTACTTGACCAGTACTCGCCGCTTAATTTACAGCACCAATCGGATTCAAATAGGTTTGATATGTAGGTATTATAACAGGTGGGTTCCCGAAATGACTCGCGTCGTATTAAACATCACAGTTGCTTAAATAGTACGGAGGAACAAATTGCAATTTTATCAGAAGTCGCGAAACACTAATGCAGGAAAAGAGTACATAAATGTCAGCGCGATGCAGGTTGAGAGTTTTTTTAAATGCATTTTAAATATAGCGGGTTAGAAGAAGGGGGAAGACTTTTCTCCACAAATGAAAATGCCAATCTTTAGTTCAAGAGTTATGCATTTCGATGAGTTCACTCATCATCATCAGACTCTAAAATATATTTTTGTATAAGAGAAATACATTAAGATAACAAAAGTAAGTCAAAATTACAATAAAAGTCAAAATTATACAGAAAATTTTTAAAAACTCACCACACGCTACTTAGCTACAATGTTGTATGTTTACATAGCAAACATATTTACACATTAAAATAGGTTGGTCTGGGTACCGGGACACTCGGGTGTACCGGGAAACGAGGCCGCTGATGCCTTAGCCAGAGAAGGCTCCGCACGCAGACACTTGGGGCCTGATCCCTGTGTGGGGATCGCTCAGTGTGTTTGCGAAAGAGCCTTGGAGGCCTGGATGGAGGGTCGGGCGGAGGAGGTATGGCGGACGGCTCCGGGGATGAGACAGACCAGGCTCATGATACATGGGCCCGCGAAGAGTCTCGCCAGGGTGCTGTTGTGCCTACCTAGGAACGAGTGCAGGGCCCTGGTAGGATTCTACACAGGGCACTGTAGGCTTAGACGGCACCTGACACTGCTGAGAATTGTAGAGGAGGGGGAGTGTAGATGGTGCATGGAGGACGACGAGACCCCAGACCATCTACTTACGGAATGCCCCGCTTTCGCTTGGGCAAGATACAGAATCTTTGGCGTAACGTCGATCGAGCCAGATTCAGTGCGTCGTGTTAGTCTGAAGGAGATGCGGGCTTTCTTAAAGAGAACTGGCATCCTGGAGGTTCTCTAATGGGGGCTGGGGGCACAACGGTCTCAATTGGTGGCCTAAGTGCAAGGCCCGCTAGGGGCCACCCCTTCTGATACTGAACAATATTATATTCGACGTCTAAGAAACTTTGCTAATAGAGAATACAGTAAAGGAAACCATCTTTTAAAATCACAACTGAAGAAAGCAAGTCATCTAAAAAAGGACAGCATACAAAAAATAGATGAATTCCCAGACAAAGTACCCAGTGAAAAAAATTACCAAGTGCTATATGATGTGAATATTGAAATTGGTTGCTGCACTTGTCTTGTTGGTCGGCTAGATAAAACATGTAAACACCAAGCAAGAGTTTATTTATTTTATTACGACTGGAAGCAAGTAATTACGAGATCCGTTACGAAATCGCATGTTGGGCATCGGGTGAAAAGGCTAAAGGGCGAGAATTTTACAGACCTTTTGTTAGTTTGCAACAAACATATGCATCCACTTCGGTATCAACAACTAATTTATATGAACAATAATCTTATGCAGAACTAAATAATGAAAGTAATCGCAATGAAAATTACCCTGTATCTAAAAATCAAACGCCATACAATATCACTGAGTCATCATCATTTGAAGCATTGTTAAAACTTATGCAGAATTGCCACACAAGATTTGACACTACTGAAACTTCTATCCAAAATGTTTAGCTCGTCTCCAAAAAGTCACCACCAGAAATGCATGTCCTTTATGTACGGCAGGATCCAGTATTCATTTAAGGCGTTGTCGTACGGCAATTCGTATACAGCCAACAACCATTGCCAGAAGAAGACCTGATATTACAAGAGGCAGTAAGAAGATGCCCAGTGGAAGACCATCAAGAAAACGAAATTTACATCTAAATGTGGAACGGAACATAGCAAATGCAAAATCACAAGACAGTGGACACTAGGAACTAATAAAATATATGTTTTTTACAACCCCTTAATTTTTTGTAGTTTTTGTATTGCATTATAAATATATAAAATACATTCTCGTGCAATTTTAATTCACTGCCATAATGTACACGGCGATGACGTGATTCTGACAATAAGTAGCATTTTTAATTCACTTGCAAAACGTACATGACTGTGACTCCGCAATGGCAGAACGTACTGCTATCTGGCATCAACCAATCAGAAAGCGTAGAAACATGCCGTTGACCATAATCATGTACGTTGTGCTTATATGCTGACCGGCATCGGCACTCGCAGCGGCATTCATAGCAATAACCGGGTTCTAATAGTCTTATTTATTCTGCCTTCGGTTGTTTAATTTGTATGATGCAACAAACTGGAATTTTATCAGAAGTCAGTACATTCATTGTAACAAGTACGGTAATATCAGTTCGCTGTGGGATGAGTCTTTTACAATATACTTTTATTATTTTTGAGCCTAATAATTAAAACAGGAACAATCAGAACTTGGCCGACTCTCCCAGCAGCATTCACAGCCATAACCGTATTTCAATGGGCTTGATTTGTTTCATAACAGGTACTTTGATAGCATGACTCCCGTATAGGCCTATTCATTTAACATCACATACATCTGTTTAAATAGTATGAAGGAACAAATTGCAATGCTACCACAAGTCATCGATCTGGGCTGAGAGTTTGTTTAAATATATAATTTTATGTGATGTTATTGAGCTTAATAAATAAATCAATAGCAGATAAGACGGCATTCACAGCAATAACCGGATTCAATTGAACTTGCCTAAATCTGTATTCTAACAGGTAAGTTAATAGATTGGCCCTCTTACAGATTTATTCATTAAACATCACATACAATTGTTTAAATAGTATGGGGGAACTAATTGCAATTTTATCAGAAGTCGCAAAACGTCCATGCAGGAGAATAGGATAGAAATATCAGCTCGATGTGGGATGAGAGTTTTTTTTAGCTTTTTAATATTTTTGAGCCTAATAATTAAATCGAGTTAAGATCAGAACTTGACCCGCCCTCGCAGCAGCAATTGGATTTTGTTTTGCAAAACATCCCTGTAGGAATAAGTACATAAACATCAACTCGATGGGGGATGAAAATTTTCAAAATATATCAGCATTTTTGCGAGCCTGTTTATTAAAATCAATAAATTGGGTTTTAAATTAAAGCGTTACAAATAAGCTTGACTTTTGGGAAAACCATATAAGAATCGACAAATTTTTTTATAATTTACCCTAAACATTAAGCCTTAAGATGACTAGTCGAATTGGGTAAGAAAGGTAGGACAAATACAATATGATATACAATACATTTTTAACTTGAAAAAATTTTGGATATGCATTATGCGTTAAATTCTAAATATCGTTTAATTATCTACGTGAAAACTATGTTTTTAAGAAGCAGGAGATTTCTTCCGTTATTATCTCTAACCGTGAACATACTATACAAAGGAAACATACGAACATAGATTAATGCAAAGAATAATGTAATGGTCGTCACAAGGAGGAAGAAAAATAAAGAGTCGAAGAACAGGAATGAAAGAAATAAAAAGGGAAAGTATTGATTTTAAATACTAAACAATTGGTCTCATGATGATATCAAAATTGCATCATATTATTGAAAAGTTCATAATAAGCATGCTCAAAATTAATTGCGTGGCACGTCATTATTTTAAAATTTCGTTTAACATACTTAGGCAGATGACCGGAAAAATAAACATAGTTCTATAAATCATTTAATTGATTCATTGTCATTATATTAGGCCTCTTAACCGGTTTTGGGCCATTTGGGTCATCCACTAACCTTGTTTCACTTCATCCACAATCACCCCATAGAATTCTCGTTAATTCGCTTTCAATCACGTCGGTGTTAATCCTCTGATTATTTACTTCGGGGATCAATTGTTCGTTAACTGTTTGTAAGAATTGCTTTGGCTAATTTCTTAAAATTACACAAAAGCTCTGAGGTAATTTAGGAGATATATTTTTCGTGGCATTAAGATACAAAAAATGGCGGAGCATTTCGTAATATATAATAATATTAATTTGTGCGGAATGCTTTTAGGTAAGTAGTCAAAGGTCCACAATGATACGCTATTTGTTTATTTATATTTTTATGAAGTGTATATGAGTTATCTTTTCTGATTGTGTTTCCTCAATCGTGCGGTATTTAAAGCTTCACCGTAGAATCTTTAATGTGGTAAATTTAACTTTGCCCACTTGTGGCAGTTTTTAAAGGTATTTTGGATGTTAAGGTATTATGGAGGATTTTTTTTAAGGAATGTTGAATGTACTTGACCCCATGTTTTTTTCGAATGTAACGAAAAAATCAAACGCGTGTTTTGAACCAGAGAGGAAATGTGGTTTGTAGGGTTATTGTAATATGTTCTATCATTAAAATTTTTTAGCTTCTCATTTTAACTAATCATTTTCTTTTAAATTAAACTGAATTATAAAAAATACAACTTGATTTTGTATTTCACAATATCGCGTGAGTGATGAAAATTAGGCAACATAAATATATTTTAAGTGCATAATACAGTAAAATCGTTTAAGAGCGACCAAGCTTGGGGAATTATATATTGGTCATTTATGAGGGGTGGTCCTTTAAAAGAGAACACAGGGAAATTAATGTTATGTTAATATTGGGGAATAATATATTGGTCATTTTTGGGAAGTGGTTCTTTAAAAGAGAATACAGGAAAATTAATGTTATTATAATATTTTACACTGTTTACTTATTAATAATTTTATTAACATCAGTTGTAGCATCAACTAACAAAAAAAGAAATTTTAATTAATTTTTTTTGACATACTACTAAACGTAAATAAAAATGACGATATTGTATATTACGTACAGACATAGAGGGTGGTGCAAACAAGATGGGGTGGACGACTGTGAGTAAACGATGAGGAATTTAAAAAAAATATTTTTGGATATTATTGGTAGTAAATTTTTTATGACAGTGGCACACACACTAAAGGGATGAGCGGTGTATGTGCGAAGATGTTGATCGACATGGTTCTTGAGTAGCTATAGGTTGTAATTTGGGGGAAAAATATGTCCTGGGAGTGACATAGCGATGCATTGCGCCAGACAAAGGAGTCCTTGTCGCTTTTTCGTTCCATCGAGTCTCAATCACTCCCGTTTTCACCCCGGTCTTGTTGTCAGCCGGCTAACGGCGCAAAAGAAGTTTTCACTCCAAAAATATTTGGGTATATACTTTACTTATAAATCAAATTTAATAATAAGCAATAAACTCATATAAGGTGTTCAAATAAACCACCAATTCAAGGCCTGTTCCGAAATATTGCGAAAACTGTTTCTTATTCTCGACCTCATATCCACTGTGATTGGAATATCCATAGACTTCTTCATTAACATGCCCCCATAGAAAAAAGTCTAGTGGTGTTAAGTCGGGTAACCTGGCTGGCTACTTCTACTTAGCCCAATTCATAAATATCAGCGCGATGTGGGTTGACAGTTTTCGAAAATATATTTTTAATATTTCAAAGCCTAATAATTAAATCAATAAAAATAACGATTTGACCGGCACCTGCAGCTTCATTTATAGCACCAATCGGATTCAAATGTGTTTGATATGTAGGTATTGTAATATTATTATAATTTCTTACACTGCTATGGTAATGCGGGGGTGCTCCATCAGATTGAATCCATAAAGATTCTCTTACCGCAACTCGTTTCTAAAAAAATCAAATAAACATCTTCAAAATAATAGGGTTCTATTACATGGGAGAGAATTGTTCCACCCCAAACATTAATTGACCATTTATTTTAATGGTCCACCTGACGAATCCAGTTTCGATTTTCGCTCAAATAATAATGCAAATTGTGCTTATTAACCAAGCCGTTACTTTTGAAAATAGCTTCATTCGAAAATAGCACATTATCCAAAAGGCCTGGATCATCCCAAATCATATTTAAAAATGCCTTCCTTTGAGCGTAATCGCGATCGTACCGTTCTTGGTGCAATTCTATGTGGTATGCATGACGCCGAGTAACACTATGGGATTATTTAGAGTAAAACGTTGCTTAAAAAATAAAATAAAAAATCAGGTCCGTACTTAAAAATATTAAGCTGATAAGATAAAACGCTGTAAAAAATCTTGTGACTTATTTTTGTAGAGAAAAAAACAACGACACTTTTTGCGGAAGAGATTTTTCTGAAATTATGTTCACCATCAAGGGTGAAACATCTGCAAGATTCGTTTTCTGATTTCAAGGGATCTTAGTAAGCTAACAAGACCATGAGTTTGGACAGGAAAGTATTAAGGCATTTTGACGTAAGAATCAGATTTCCCCCCCCCCCCCTACAAAAAATTTTCCTCGCCATTTTTGTCAATACTTTGCCTTGTTGCTTGCTCCATTGCCACATTCAGATTATTTTCTTATTTCAAATAAGTGAGCCACTGTCTATTTAACATGATAATATATGATGTTTTTGTTGCAGTCGACCACCGGATACAAGTTGGGGCTACCAACCGCCTCCACCCGTAATAACAGAACAGCCGAAGTCTTCGCAACCTCATTTTCCTCAGTACGAACGCGGATATCCGAATACACTGGAAAGCCTGGCTGAAAAAGTCCATTCGTTTGGTATGGGTCGTAGAATGTCGGCTGGTGGTCAAACAGTGCCCTCAAGGTATGCATTAATTTAGACTCCACAATGTATACTCCGCAGAGATATAGCTATTTTATTGATGAGCTTTTTAAGATCGAAAAGCTCATCAGAAGCCTAAGTTAATTTTTATTAAGCCTTAAGAGCTTAGGCTGTAGTAGGGTGACATTGGGAGATTAATCCTTTAACCTGTATCTGTCTTGGAACTTCCATTCTGCCTTCTCCAATGGAATTCTTTCTTAATTTTACCGAAAGCTTCTGATCTACCTTTGTATCTTCGGTAGATATGAATCGTCCTAATTAATTGCACCCATCAGACTAACGATCTTGTTTTTATATTGACTAATTGTCCTATCCATTACGTAATACAAAAGCTATTGCAGAAGTGAGTCTCTAATGCCGCAGGATTGAAACTTTAGGCTCAGAAGCTACCTCATCGAACGCCTTTGAGAAGTCATAGAAGATATCAACAAACAAATGCTTTTGATCCAGGTGCTTATGGAATCACTTACTGACTGAAAAATTGCTGGTTCATTTGATTTTCTTTAAGAAAAAACCACGCTGATAATACAATTATACTATTGTTTCTATTAAGAAAGGTCATAAACAGAAGAAAAAACTATCTAGATTTCAAATAAAAATCTTTGTCAGCTACAAATTTGATAGATTCGAAGACACTTTATATTAGGCACTGAATATTTTAAAGCTTAACTACTCGATTAGTTTCATTCAAAGTTTTGAGTTTCTTAGTTCAGTGTAATGTCTCCTATGTCAGTATTTGAAGATTTTGAAATGTTAAGGCTGCAACATAATTTATATAAAATATGATCCATTAATTGAGTTTTTAAACTTTTAAATAGTTTATTTATGCAGAATTGACAGAAGTGTGTATGATACACTTCCCTGAGTTCTGGAAAGCTCTCATTATAGATGCCTACTAATTAGGTATCTTGCAAAAAATTTTAGTGTTATTCTGATATAATTAGCTCATGATCTAGGGTGCCCAAAGCCTTGCTGTAGTCCAAATAAATCTAAAAAGGTATTTTTGCTTTCGCCATACCAGTGAAAAATATGATCTTATGAATGAAAAATAAATTAGAAGCAATGATGCATCACAGGCACACCGGATCTACGACAGATTAGAACAAGCATTGCTGAGAGAACGCATCCACCACACTCGCGGAGAATTGGCAAAAACAACGCACAACGTCTGGCACTACACTTGGAGTTGGCATGCACCCTACGCAAGGCGGACTGGGATAAAATTGACCAAATTACCCCCTGTGTCCGAAAACCCACAAACACGGACCGATACCTTCAGAACGTTTTCAATCACCATCCACGACAGAAACGGGGTGTTATAAAAA
>MU189541.1:0-29081 GCA_016904865.1 Pissodes strobi | reverse complement strand
GCTTTCCTGCAATATCAGATATGTCTACATCACCAAATTTTCGGAAAGAGTATATTTTTTGTATCAACATGTTATTTAATATAATTGAAATGGCTGTAACTAAATTCGTTTTCGCGACATGGCTAATAAAAAGTAAATTCTGGGAAAAAAGGAAGGCAGATCAATGTCAAAGATTAGTGTTGATATATAGCGACAATTTCTGGGGTATGAACTTTTAAGAAATATTAAAATTCACAATGTCACGACCTTCGCTCGCCAGCGTTACGTTAATAAATTCTTGTCAACGCAAAGTGAAAATTTGTTTCGTATAAAATTCCAGAGTTAACTGGCAAAATATAATAGGCTGTTAAAACACGGATAGTAATAAAATCCAATTTTTAAAAATACGATCGACAGTTAAATTTGCTAATTCAAACACGGTGCATACGACAATTTACCAACCTTAAGGCAGCCACTATTATACACAGCCGATTCCAGGGCAATACGTGAAATGAAAACGCCATCCTGCCGATCCTGACCGTTTCCTTCTCGAATGTACAATCCCAAAGTCTGGCCCGGTCGTTTTACGATCTCCACAAACTGCACCTGAAAAAAATTATATGTTTTTATGCATATCGATAAAGAAAGAGAATTTTAAAACAATTTAACTTATTACTTGGGTTGACATTAGTGATCGATTATATGATTTAAATCTCAAGTAAACTCAGCCTAGTGAATCACTACTCTTTCTCAAGAGAATTTTTACAATATTCTTCTATAAAACAAACTTACTTGGTGTTTTGCATCCTGCATTGACAGGAAACGTTTCGCCTGATCCACAGCACCGCGACCTAGATGACGTGAATCCAGAATTCGGACGATCATCTCACCGCGCCTTTCCACGTGCTGAAACATAAAGCACCAACATTACAAACGTCTAATTATACTATTTAAAGGATAAAATGCATAATATGTTCATCAGCTCAGTATGAGTATATCGAGACTAGCGTTATTTCAAATGAATTCGAAATAAACACAGATTTATTTATTGAAGTTGCTGAGTGTCAGGGAAACCGACATTCCAAAATACTGGGCTCTAAAGTTAGTAATTAATTTATTATATTTAAATACATAACATAAATAAATAAGTAGTGGTAATGCTTCAAACTCGTCGAAGTTCGTTTGCTTAACCGAAGCAAAATTACAATTCAACAATAATTCACAAATATGATATACTTGTTCTAGACAATTATAATACATGTTCAAGATAAACAATATAAAATAAGCATAGTTTTTTTTTTGTCTTAATATAACATCGATGGTATCTATACGCTTTTCCAGAAGGAAAACACTATATAATATTTATTGAATCATAATTTGAGCGATAGAATTATAAACGCCACATATTATCAATCAGGAGACTCAGGCATTCTGCAAGTCGTAAATTATATAGAGTTGAGTGCTGACTCTTTGTGATTCGCAAACTGATGGGTAAAAAAATCTGTAGCTTTAGAATGTAGATTCAAGACATATACAATACAAACGCCAACCGTCCCAATATCGACCCTTGTGGAACATCCCCAGTAATCAGCTCTCTCATAGCAGTGTCTTAATATGCACTTTTTATTGATCAGACTATTATATATCCTTGTGAGCAACATCAAAGATAAGATAAGAAAGAAGCTTTAAGTAGGCGATAATTTCATAATTTGGTGGGTTCGCCTTCGCGATTTTAAAGAATGTGTAATTTTGCAAAGTTGACCGAAAATAAAAGCCTTTTAGTTAATTAAAATGAACAAGATATGTTAACAACAGAGTATGTGCAATGAAGGGGTTTAGTGGTAAGATTGTGAACCTAGGCCACAATACAATACTACTGAGGTTTTTACTTAATATACATAAGTTGTAACGTGCCAGCTTTCTTTTTGCACCAAATTAAGTTTAAATGTTAAAGTAAGGGGTTTTCTTGACTAAATAGCGAACCGCGCCAGAATTGGTGATTTTTCCTAATGTAGCCACGTAAGGATTATATACAATAGTGTTTTGTTCTTGACGGAGTGGTGAACCACTCAAGAATTGTCGATCCGGACGACGAAATTGTAATGACCTCTACCGCCCGGTGAATGAAGTGCTGAAGTAAATTGCGGTTTTTTGGTTTGACATCACGAAAATTGGGATAGACTTTTGCACGTTTCCCTAATTAGTTAGGTCGAGTAATTAATTGAGATAGGCTTTGGTACATCAAAGTTATGCGTTTTCCTTTCGAAATCGCTTTGGATAAATTATAGAGTATGACAGCTCATGGCCACGTGCCGGGTAAATATACTCTTATTGACCAGGCGTAGTTTGTAGTGGGAATATTGGAAGGAAGCATTTGCTTCCGGGGAGTTTTCAAGGAAATCACTCTACGTTGATTTGCCGTTTGAAGCAGTGTGGTCGTGTTGGAAGTTTTTTGTTTTACCTCATGGGATTGTTCGAACCGACCAATTTTGGTCTCAGGCCTTATTTTGCTTACGTTGATTAGTTTTGTTCGTTAGTGCCTGGAACTCGCCCCGTAACTGGGATTTAATGCTGCTGTAAGTAGGTGAGTGAATTTGCTTTTTTTGTCTCTCTACTACGAATGCCGCCATTTTGGGACGCCGTGAGTGGATTTTATTTGCGTCTTAATTCTTTACAGAAGCCTCCTTGTCCATCCACGACCTACCTAGCGTTCCAACGATCTAGTCGTATAGCAACCCTTTACAGGAAACTTCTTTTTTCACTGTTTTCTCAGGGTATTTCGACCGGCAGGGTTTCATTTACGAGCCCTAAAAGCTCAGTCATTAAGCCACGCCAATCGGGTATGGTTCTTTTTCTTTCCACCCGGAAAACCACCGAGAAGCCATCAACTGAATGTGAGCTACCTTACCTTTATTATTAGTATTTGTTTCTTCCCTTTTCTCTCCTTTCTATCTTTAAATATAAACGCCTAACCGTATTATTCGTTACTATGGTTAATGAACCCGAGATTTAACTTAAATTTATCTCCTTGACGAAGATATGCTAAACTGTAATTTTCTTTGCTCAAGAATTAAGCTTTAATTAAATTTTTTTTGCTAATTAAGATAATTTTCTTTGCTCCAATTAATAAGTCGAGACCTAAAATTTTACTTATTTTATTCTTGTAAATCAAAATTTAAGATTCAGCTTGCTTTATTCTTGTCAGTCGATACTTTTAACATTTTTAACTGGCCGAAACAAGCTCGTAGTTTATTAAAATAATCGGGTATAATTTCATGAAATTCGCGACGAGCAACGCGAAATTTTTCCCGAATATCGATTTGTTTAGGTACTTTTATTAGGGAACTCTCGCTTTCTTTCAGTAGATTTGGTGTTGTGTTGTCTTGTTCCTGATTTAGTTTTCTAGCCTCTAAGAAGAGTGTCTTTATGGTCAGAAGAGGCTGGTTAATAATTAAGTAAGGAAGACAGCGCCCAATCTTCTGACTTAATTTTAATCGACTGCCCAAAGCATCATTTATTATTGGCGTACCTAGTTTTAGTTATAAACGTAATTAGTTTGTAGAGCGGCACTGTGACGACAGACCATGGTTTGCGCGCCTAAATAAATAATCGAATGAGGGTCTTTTATTTATGTTACTTGAACTCAGTGATTTTCAAAAGTAAGAACGTAAATTTATATTTTTGATTAGTTCGGTTTGTTTCTAACACCGGTTATATCGCGTAATATTTCTCTTTGAACCTCGTTAGCCACCACAAGGTGATCACGTTCGAGTGAAAAGAGGAACCTAATTATTATCGGAAGTTTTTGTTCTGCCAATAATATATAATCATATTCACTTTTATTTGAGCGACTAATAATTTTGTTTTATTTTCTTTTTTTTACCCTTATGCCTCAAGTAAGTGAGTAAAATGTCTGACTTTTAGAACAGTAGTCAGTACTAGTCGTATTATTTAGCATAAGCAGTATAGAGTACTGGACACCCTTTAGTACATTCTCCCATCCATTTAGCTGGAAGAACCGTCACTTTATTGTTCCTATTTTCTTTATTGAGTAATAAACCAATTTTCTATTTACTGAATTTGCCTGTGTTATTTAATTTTTCCTGGATTACCTGGACTACGAAGAGATAAAGGAGATTAAAGAAAGTAAGTACCTTTGGCTTAATTTATTTGCGTTCTGTTTGTTTGTAATGTTTTGGTTCCATTGACTTGCTATAGATACTACAGTTTATTATTGACTTTATCGTTAATCCTTACTTTTTTTTGCGTCTCCAATTTTTAATACTGGCCTGCTTACTTGCCTTTCATTATTAAATTAATTCTTGGTTGTTATTTTATTTTTCATTTGTTCGTACTGATTAAATTCAAATCAACTTAATCAAATTAATTTCGAATTTATTTAAATAATTTTCTCTTGGTAGTTGCGAAGCTTAGGCTAAAACGACTACCATATTTTAGCTATGGGGTATTTCTTGTTTGTGCCGTCTACGATCCCGTGGCGCCTTATAAATAAAACCCACCCTTACTCTCCGGCATTAGAGCTAGGGCATATTTGCACGCTTTGAAGACGCCTCGTTCTAGCTTACGCATCTTACTTGTAAATTCACTTAATTTCAATTTTAACATTTTTCCTATCTGATATTATTCTCCCTGGGTCTCTTCTAAGCTGAGGTGAAGGTTTTGCGCCGATTAGAAGAAAGAAAAAGCGTGGCAATGTACCAAAATCGTGGCGTTGCAAATATGAAACATAGAAACAAATTTAATTTATCTATACAACAGTTTTATGAAATAGTATGGAGTATTAATAATATGCTACAGCTTTATGAGATATTGTGGAGTATTATAATATAGCGAACAAAATCACTATACAGGGTGCTGCAAATTCGTTTCTTTGTATGGATATCTCGAAAACCGAAAGAGATACGAGGTCGGTTAAATTGGGGCAAAGTTGTGCAATTTAAGGGTGAATGATATGCCGTCGACAAATTTAGAAAATTCCGTCTACTTCCGTCTATATCCGTAAAAAACCGAAAATCATCTATTTTATTTTTATTTTTTCCTGCCTTTGTTTGAAGAGATAAAGTAAAATAAATGTCACATTCTTATTGCCACTTTTTCTTCTCTACAAGCTGGCGGTATCAAATTTTAAATCCGACGTTTCGCTTTCGGGCCCTCTTCATCAACTTAATTTTTTTAAATACGGACCTGGAATTTTTATCTACTTTTTAAAAAGCTTTTGGTCTTCCAAAACCAACGATGTATCGCACTTGTCAATAAATCAACAAATATAGATTTTTTCCATAAGAGATAATGTGTTAGACAGAGATGGGCCGATCTTTTCTGAGCCTATTTCACTTATGACAATATTTGTTACCACTATCGGACAAGTGTGATACATCGTTGGTTTTGAAAGACCAAAGGCTTTCTAAAAATTAGATAAAAAATCCAGGTCCGTATTTAAAAAATGTAAGTTGATGAAGGGGGCCCGAGAGCGAAACGTCAGATTTAAAATTTGATACCGCCAGCTTGTAGAGGAGAAAAAGTGGCGATAAGAATGTGATATTTATTTTACTTTATCTCTCCAAACAAAGGCAGGAAAAAATAAAAATAAAATAGATGATTTTCGGTTTTTTACGGATATCTCCGGAAGTAGGCGGAATTTTCTAAATTTCTCGATGGCATGTCAATCACCCTTAAGTCGCGCAACTTTGCCCCAATTTAACCGACCTCGAATCTCTTACGGTTTTCGAGATACCCATACAAAGAAACGAATTTGTAGCACCCAGTATAAATAGATGTTCAATAAGATATTATAGCGAATTATATTGCCTACGCAGTCACTAAATTGTTAATATTAATGGAAAATCTTACAGTTTCACACTTATCACTAATCACACCCTCTTCGAATAGCACGCGTATTTACAATTGACCTTTTTACTTACATCGTTTTTTTCGGATTAAATTCTTTGCAACTTCTAACACTTTAGGACTGTTCAATAAGATATTATAGCGAATTATATTGTCTGCACAGTTACTAAATTATTAATATTAATGGACAATCTTACAGTTTCACACTTATCACTAGTCATAACCTTTTCGAATATCACGCGTATTTACAACTGACCTCTTTACTTTCATCGCCTTTTTCGGTTTAAATATTTTGCAACCTTTAACACTTTATTGTTTTATAAGGCCTGTAACTTAAATCACTGGACTAACACGAGAATAGAAAATACTCTAGTGAACAAAATCACTATATAAATAGGACCGTTTAATAAGGTATTATTGCGAATTATATAGTCTTCACAGTCACTAAATTATTAATATTAATGGAGAATTTTTCAGTTTCACTTTTATCACTAATAATGCTAATAAAAATTGACCTTTTTATTAGCATCGCCTTTTTCGGTTTAAATACTTTGCAGCCTTTAACACTTTATTTCTTTATAAGGCTTGTAACTTAAATCACTGGACTAACACGAGAGTAGCGAATACGGCTCTGTTACAATACGGAATTACAATAATGTTTTCTCTGTTTCAGATCTTGATACTGTAATTGACTTTCCGAACACTTACTCACTGATTTACTTAAACTCGACAATAATAGATTTTATACTGAGTTACCGTTTAACTGTGACCACTGAGTAATCGTTCTTCATACTTGAAATAAATTATTTTACTTTCTAACTTGAGGTGGTAAAGCTAAACAGTGTAATCGTCGACTCCTATGAACAAGCGTGCCCACTTAAGAAAGCGAGCGCCAAGAGGCTCCCTTGGTGGAGTGATACTCTGGACCGTCTTAAAAAAGACGTGAGAAGATCACAGCGCCACGCTTTCAGGGAAGGGCGGCAGGAGTTCTGGGATGTGTATCTGGAAGCCAGAAGGAAATTTAAAATCGAGGTCCGACACAGCAAAAGAGACAGCTGGAGGAAATTCTGTGGAGAGATGGAGTCTCTCTCGGGCTCAGCGCGTCTGCTTAAGCTGCTGGGCTCGGAAAAACAAAAAGAGATTGGCTCTCTGAAAACAGGCGAACAATGGACGTTGAACAGAGAGGAAGCGATAGAGCTTCTTCTAAAAACCCACTTCCCCGGAGAGGTACAGACTACCAACTGGGACGAGGAACCAGAGCCAGAGATGGACTGGAACCTTGCCCGCAGTGTGGTGACTGAGGAATCCATAACTTGGGCAGTGGGGGAGTTCAGTCCATATAAGGCAGGAGGGCCGGATGGAATTATACCCATGATGCTGCAGGCGGGCCTTGACACGTTACTCCCTTACTTAAAGAGAGTATTCGAGGCCAGCATAGCACTAGGGTACGTTCCACAAGCTTGGAGAGCAGCGAATGTCGTCTTCATCCCCAAGGCAGGGAAGATAGACTATTCCCATCCCAAGTCCTTTAGGCCTATAAGTCTAACTTCATTTTTAATGAAGACAATGGAAAACATGATTGACAGGTTCATCATGGAAGAGATCTTAACTGATTCTCCTCTACATGATAATCAGCACGCCTACAGAAGGGGGAAGTCGACTGAAACGGCTCTCCATTATGTAGTTAGAAGGGCTGAAAAGGCAATAGAAAACAAAGAAATGGTGCTAGCGCTCTTCTTTGACGTAGAAGGAGCTTTCGATAAGGCTAAAACGAAAACTATCTGTCAAGCCCTCCAGGCCAAGAGAACACCAGTTCATTTGGTCAAGTGGGTAAAAACGGCACTGGAAGACCGAAAGATCAGCGCCACGCTGGGAGAAGTTCGCGTCGAGGCCGGGGTAAGAGGGGGTTGCCCACAAGGCAGCTGCCTCTCGCCACATTTGTGGTGCCTGGTGATGGACAGCCTCCTGAGAAGGTTAAATCTTGAGGGATTCTACGCACAAGCATATGCTGACGACGGGCTAGTAATGATCACGGGCAAGTCCGTGAGAACGGTCTGCGAGCGTATGCAGGTGGCGTATCGGATAGTTCAAGGTTGGTGTGAGGAGAATGGTCTCTCAGTAAACCGAGGGAAGACCGAACTCATTCTCTTCACAAGGAACCGAAATCTAACAGGTTTTATGCATCCCAGGGGGGAGTTATTTTAGACAGTAAATTGACGTGGAAGGCACACGTTAAACAGGTGGTGAATAAGACAACCACGATTATGTGGCAACTAAGGAGAACGGTAGGTAGGAAGTGGGGTTTAAAACCTTACATCCTCCAGTAGCTGTACACTGCTGTGATAAGACCGAGGATTTCCTACGGATCCGTGGTCTGGTGGCCAGCGGTGGCCAGAGCCACTAATGCCCATAAACTGGCCAGACTGCAAAGGCTGGCTTGTTTGGGTATTACCGGAGCATTGAGAACAACTCCCGGAGCAGCACTGAACATCATCCTGGGGCTGCCGGACCTCCCGATCTGGATTGAGAGAGAGGCAATGGCGGCTCACAAAAGGATGATCGACAGTGGCCTATGGCGAACGGACTACACAGGGAAAGGCCATACGACTATTGCCGCCAAAATGAGTAGGGATCTACCCATCATTGCGACCAAAGGCAATATTCCAGATGGCAGATTAAGACTGAGAAGGAATTTCCAAGTGGAATTTCCATCAAGGGAAGAGTGGCTGTCAGGCCAGGTACGTACGCCGAGCGGCGCACACGCATGGTACACTGACGGCTCATAGATGGCTAATACACAGTCATCCGGAGCCGGTGTATACCTAGACAACACTAAATCAGGAGAAAGCACTTCGCTGGGGAGATATGCCACTGTTTTCCAGGCGGAGGTGTTTGCTATTTTGGAAGTAGCAACCAAGGCGGAAGTAACAGAAGGTGTAGAGAGTATATATATTTACTCGGACAGTCAAGCCGCTCTCAGGGCGATCCAAAAACCCAGGGTAAGCTGTAAGCTAGTTCAGGAATGTAGAGACGCCCTAGACAGATTGGCTGTGCACAAGGAAGTAAGACTCAGATGGGTTCCAGGGCACAGTGGCATCGAGGGCAACGAACGGGCCGATGAATTGGCAAGACAAGGCTCAATGAGCCACCTCGTCGGTCCAGAACCTGGTCTGGGCTTAAGTAAAAGGCAAATCTCTCAGGAACTAAATAACTGGGCCTGGAACAAGACAAAGCACAATTGGAGAGGAAAAGAAGGATGCAGACAAGCCAAGGAAATGATTCTAAATCCTGACGGATCCAGAGCAAGGCGACTGCTAAAAAAGAGCCGAGAGGACATCAGAAACTTGGTAGGTATTCTGACTGGGCATGGAAGCCTAAACAGATATCTGCACCTTATCGGCGTGAGGGACAGCCCACTCTGCCTGAACTGCGGGACAGGGGAGGAGTCCTCATACCACTATATAGGAATTTCTGATAGGTGGAGTCGCCTAAGGAGGAAGATACTGGGAGCACCAACACTTGCTCGGGAAGATCTAAAGGATCTGGACTGCGAGGACGTCCTCACCTTTATCAAGGTGACGGGCGGTTTCAGTGCGGGCCGGGTGTTGGAAGTAGCCAGGTAGGGGAGGGCGGATCGGGGATGGTGAAAAGGGACTTATAGGCCTACTTACCGGGCTTCGGCCCCCCCACCCTTACTACTACTACTACTTCTAACTTGCACTTTACTGTATTATATGCTGCAGCAGAGCCCAATTGCATTTTTACTAGAGAACTTCTTGTATATCACTTCTGCTCGCGGAGCACTTATCTCATGGACCTTTTATTGTCGAACACCCTATTTATGTCTTAGTTTAGTTCATTATTTATAAGCTTCCTCCAGCTATTGTTGGGTGAGTGTTGATACCTCACAGAAACCTAAGAGTCCGGAGTAGTACCCGGTAGAGGTGGTCTAATAGGCGGAGTTATTGTATATTCAAGATAGCTGGTCTCTAGAACCTATCTTGGAAAACATACGTTTTACGTGAGTCTCGCGTTACAGGAAACTTTGACCATAACAATATAAGCGGTCCTTTCAAGAATGTAAGTATCACCGAAACGTTCATACCAATGAAATTAGCTTTCCGTATATTCGATAGATCTATATATCTTTTGGATTTTACTCACCTCTTGGCATGGACATTTCTCTGTTAGGTGTGTGTGGTAGAAGCGTATTAGTATATCAGTATACCTAACCATTTCTGACCCAGCATATTGCTGCCTATATTTTACAAACAGTGTGTAAATATAATGATAGTGTATTTGTATACTAGGTATACAGAGAAAGTCCCAACAGAGACTATACTTTTGGTAGCACAGTTTTTTCTGGTTGCGATAAGCCTACCAAAAGAGTCACATTCCACAACCTTCTGGTACGACTTCCCAAAAAGACCTCATTAATTTCATAGCTTTGCCACTGATATCAAAATTGTCTTGATTCTGCGATTTACACTGTTAAAGGCTTTTGACAGGTCCATGCCCAAGACCAATGTGAATTTCCTATCATTAAATGAGTTCAGTATCTTGGCAATTATGAATTGATAAATTGTTCTTATGGTCATGGTAGACCTTTCTAAAGCCGTGTTAATTATATGAAATGATTAAGATTTTTTCCAAAAAAAAAAACGGTCAGGCTGTTATGAATTGCCTTCCAAATATTCACGATTTTAAGTTATTTGTTTTGGACAAGCTTAAGTTGACATTAAATGAGCAATATTGGATTAGTTTGCACATTAAATTGAATTAGGTCTACATATTAATTTAATTTGATTTTGGTAATTAATTGATCATATGCAGAATGTACTTTAAATGATGATACATTTTCAGATGAACATAGGTTCTTAAGGGCTTCATTTTCACGATACAGGATCATAGTTATTTTTTTTTGGAAAGTATTTTATTTATACTTGGTGTAGACTAATAACGCATAAGCTGATATTTGCTTATTTAAATAAAATGTATTTATTTCCACCATGGACGTGCAGAAAAAAATAGGACTTTATGTAATTCTGACCAGCAGCAAGTTGAAATAAAATACATTCACGCGCTTCCCAAACTTTGAAAGTCTTCTTCGTTTATGTACATTCATAATTGGCAACGTGTATATATTCAAACGACGAGCTATCGAAAGGAATGGTCATAAATAATATCTTACAAAGATTTATTTGCAAACAAATGGCAATATCTCTGTATAGTATATTCCACTAAAGCTTTGCACAGCAGAGCTACATAAATTTAATAAAAGTCATCCCTCAGCTTTTACAGAAAAACGTAATATAATTAAAAACAAAATATCTTCAGACCATTAGGCAAAATCCTGAACCAAACTTGTTAAGTAAATAATTAAGGCCCAGCATCCTGCTGCCCATCTTTCATAAACAGTGTTGCCTTTTTAATTAATTTTTTAGAGGTCTCGGCTTAAAACTTTCGCATGAAATCTGCTTCCGGCCATTTCAATTTCAGGAGGCTTAAAAGCTTTTGCTTTTGAAATAAAAAAACCATTGTTATTCGGCGTGTTATGCGTTATTTTGCTTCCTCTTTAATAACGGCGTTCTTTCCGCTTGATTCCAATTTGGAGGTGTCCATCAGTTGTGCGCTCGCTCATTATAACGTTTTTTTTCGTACGATCGTAAATTCTGAAGCTTGCCAATTTGGCAGTTTTATTTTTTGTAGCAAAATATTGCAAGGGTAGTGCTTCTTAATAATTACATATTTAGTAGTTCTGAGCTTGGAAAGCTGGCAATGTAGATTCACTAATCGATTCGTTGAGATGCATATAATAATAAAATGTATAAGAAGAAAGCGAATATGAAATTTACAAACTTTATTTAATCACTGCAGGGGACACATTTCTAAATGGCCCATATTTTCCTCTTCCTAAGTTTTTTTCACATTTTTCTTTGGTCTTGTATACTATTGCTTTGCACACATTTTTTTCTGTTGTATTAGATCTGGTGAAGGATATTTGTATAAAAAAAATATTGCAAAATATGCAGATGGATTTGCATCTTCTGTAAGTCCTCATTGAACTAGGAAAGCATTTGTTAAATGTTATCTATTCTTTACGTTGGGAACGCATACAGTAAGGTTCATTATTCGCTGGCGAAAAGTTTGCCAGTGGAATATCCCGAAACAAATCTTATTGGAACCATTTAAAATAAAACATTAAAAATAGGCTATTATCAACAGCAGAAATTTCATTTCTAGAGATGCGATTTAACACCACATGCCATTTCCCTTATTACGTTATCTTTCTTTATTGTCATATAAGAAATACTAAAGAAAAATTTAAGATTAGAGAAAAGGTGAGATAATCAGCACAACAATGACAAAAGGATGCAAAACTACCTTTAAAATAAAACATTACAATAATGCACAACTATTATTATTAATGGTAATTTAACGGTATAAGAAGTAAGCAAACAAATATACTTCAGCATCGCGCAAAATTCATACATCATGAGGCTACAGATGGTCCTCATAGTACTAGGACAATGAATAATTCTCTATATTACCAATTTTTTCACCTAGAAACTATGTGGTAAAACTAGTTGAAGCAAACGACTCTGCCTGGTCGTTCATCATACATACACTCTCTAGTTACAAATAATACCCTCCATGATTCCCTTGGTTTAGGTTTACACATGTATCTCAAAGCTCATTAATATTGGCTTGTAGTCTTCATACACAAATCCCAGACCTCATCTGTGAATCGATAAGCGCAAAGCAGACTTTCTTAACACACAGTACATTAAGTTCCTGCAATTCTTTTTCAGCTTGTTATAAGTACTTGAAATACCAGCCCCTTATCAATGTTCAATTCCAAGAACATTCCATTTTCCCGGCATTCCAATAAATCGTTGTTAAACTTGATCTCTCCAATCACACATTTAAAACTAACAACATTTGTTTTCTCAAACTCAAACGTCAGCAGATTTGCGTCACGACACTTCTTGGTAGTACGGATCAGGGGCAACCACCTCAGACAATTTCCACCCAGTTCCAGCATCCCAGAGGACAGAATTATCCGTGAAAGGCGTGATTCTGCCTCTGGTAGAAAAGAGGAAATATCATTGATATATAAAGGAAGCAATTGAGCCCCAACATTGATCCCTGAGGCAGATCAGTACGGATTCGCGAGTCCCAAAATATGTCCCCCTCAAGCAAAACTTACTATGTTCTTTCCGAAAGATAAGACCTAAACCACTCCGGTAAAACTACTCTAAATGAATAAGCCTTTGCTAGAGAATTCCCTCATTTACGTAGTTAAAAGCCAACGCTAAATCACAGGACACTGCTGCAGACACTCGTCCCCCATTATGAATATAAATAATATAATCCCTCCACAAATGAAAAGATGGCATCATTAATACCCTCACCCACCTAAAAGCCAAATTGCCTCGCACACAAGATTTAATTCTTACTTAAGAATCACTATGACCAACTATTCAAAAATGTTGACCAACAATGGTATAAGAAATGGGTCGAAAGTCAGAGGGCAACTCACCATCTCCAACCTTATGTACAGGAATCAATATGGGCTTTCCAAAGATTGAGGAAAATGGCCCAACAAAATGAATGGTTAATAACATTAGCCAGTGCCTTTATAGCAGACATTGACAAATCTTAAATTGGCATATTGTCTCATTCGGATGCAGATATTTGGAATGAATCGTTCACCTTGTTTACTAAATTTGACATCAGTAGCTTTACTCAGCTTTCTGGTAGCATCGTATAATTTTGATTCATGTGATAAGAGTTTATTCTCCTCTTTAAGAAACCCTATTGTTTTGATCATAGTCTTACTAAGATTTCTGAATTCCTCATGATCAATTATTTGCTTACTTTCGCTCGCTGCCTCCTACAGTAACTTTGGCCTGGGTTCACAATCTTCCCGCTAAGTTCCTTTATAGCAACACTCTGCTTCCTCAATTCGTGTCTATACTTCAGTATTTGCTCATGAGTATTACGTCTGTGGTCTCTCTGCCTACTACTAAGATTGTAATAATTAACATTTCGCTCCAATTAAATCATCCAGGAAAGTTTTATTTTCCTTGTCAATAAGTGTATTTTATATATTTCCTATCACCTGCAAACACATTTATTTTAGATAGACGAGACGATCAGCTATTCGCTTTGGCTGAGTTTTACTTAAATCAGATACTTGTCTCATTAGGTTTTAACATTTCATCATTACGGCTTTTGATTAGTTTCACATGGTCTTGTTCAGTACTAAGTACCATTATCTTCGAAGTCGTTTTACATCTAAGACGAATGATATGGGGCTCTATTTCCATATTCCAGTTGCCAATTTTACTGGTCATCAAAAGGTACTCATCATGTCATTTACTACTCGCTGGGGTAAATCAAGGGAAAACATCGGCGGTGGTGTTCTCCAATCGATCCCAGGCATTTGATTGGATGGATCATTGAATACTGCGGTCAAAGTTCGAATGGCTTTCGAGGCTTGGCTCTGCCATGAAGATCGATATTATTCTGTGGGGCTCTCAGGACCAAGGCCCTATACATACATTTATTTAGAATTAACTGCGGAGTTCCACAGGGCTCTATTTCAGAGCCTATTCGGTTCCTATTCTTTATTAACGACCTTGTTCACCTAAACATCTCTGATGACTACACCCTTTTTGCTAACGACATGTCACATGGTAATCTCCTACCGGAGATACCTGTGACTGGATTTCATGGACTGCTTATTGACAGTGAATTGCATTTTGTGGGCCATATATTAACTTTAACAACTCATCGGGTTGTTTTGCTGTAGGAGTGGTTGGAAAGGAATTGGGCCAGAAATTAGCAGGAACAGTATACTTATTTAATTGGGTCACACCTTAGATATTGTAAACTAAATCGTATTCACTAAAAAAGAACAATCAGTCTAAAGTTTGAACTTGATACTTGACATTGAATGATATTGTAATTACTATCTAAACATGTTTTAAAAACAATCAGTAAACTTTCAACAAAGTTTAGTATAAAAGAGCGTGCAAATCGAGCAAACAACAACTTATCTGGTTAAGTAGTACCTTTTAATTAAGGCAAACGCTTCTTTGGTAAACAAGTTCAAACCTTCCGAGCTTGATCATCTGGTTGAGTAGTACCTTTTAATTAAGGCAAACGCTTTCCAGGTAACAAGATCAAACGCCCCTAAAGTTACGTCAGTGAAAAGTAAAGTAAAAGTAAAAGTAAAAAGTAAAGTGAACCATAAATCAAAGTGAACCTAAATTACAACGTACCAGTATAAATTAAACGAATTAACCTTTAAAATACTAACATAAAACAAAACATACTTGCAAGGTTACTAGCAAATTATTTCAAGGGAAAAGCCTCGTTCACACGTGGTGGAGGCTGCCGCTCTGATCTCCGTATGTTAGACCTAGGACCATGGACTCATCAGGTTTTATCCAGCCAGTTACACTACTTGAAAAATAATCCCCATGGGATAATTTGTTTGTCTTCTTAAGGAATATAATAGTCGTCATAAATCTGAGAAAATTCTTTAAATCATGTCTCTGTGTTAATCAACGAAGTAATCGTCAGTACCAGTTCTGTTTGAGAGTCATCTGGAGTCCAAATTGTTTGTGTGAGTCATTGGAAAGCAGTGCCGACCCGTCTTCTGGACATTTTGGGCGAAGGCATTACATTCTTACACATACATTTATAGCCGAATGTCGGAGAAGAAAAACAATTTACGTCCCAAAATTCAATCCGACACGCCAGCTGAAGACCTTCTATTGCCTCATACAGCAGTACAACACTCTTCGCAACTTCGATTCCCACCAACCGACATCACCAATAAAAGCACAAGAAAAATCAAGGAAAGTAAATTAAACTCAACGACACTTATACGATACGCCATCACCAGTCAATATAAAAAAGCGAGAGGATCATAATGATGAAGTAAATTTTCAGCAATTTTAATTTTAAAACACAAGTATCATACCTTAGACAATAGAAAAAATCACCCTTATACGAGGGACAAGGAAAAAATTAGGAGTATATGCAAATAGAGAGAAATGTAGCTAGAATATAGTTACAATTTTAAACGCAAAGTGTTGGAGATAGGCACCGAATTAGGAAACTCATATTGGACGTTGAATTAAGTGAAAAATTGAGGTGTAAAATGGAGAAATAAGTAACTAGGAAATAGAGTTACCGTTGTAAACGCAAGTGTTAACGATAAGTATCCTACTGGGAAAATCGTATAGGTAAAACACAAAGGCGTTGAAATTAAGCATAGTTGAAGTCTTATAAAACTATTATCTAAGGTACATACAGTAACAGTAACTAGAAGAAACCAGCAACTATAAGGAAACAATAAACTAGGGGAATACGACGAACTGGACCAGGGATGGAGGAAACCAAGAAAAAAAAAATAAAAATAACAAAAAAAAAACTGTAACTAAGTAAATAGGAAGCAACCAAAAACTAAGCAAATACAAAGAAACCAGAAACTAAGCAACTAGGGATAGAAAATTAGGGAATATAAATAGTAAAAATAGGACAAATATGTTAGAAATATGAAAATAGAATTTGGAGCGCGAATGTTGGTGATAAGTATCTGAGATGATAGAGAAAATCACAATGCAAACAACGCGAATGTTGATGGTCAGTATCCGACATAATAGAGAAAATCATAATGCAAACATGTAGGCGTCCAAAGAAGATTCATATAGAGACAAATGGAGGTATAAATAACTAGAAAAAGTTATAATTCTCAATGCAAGTGTTAATGACAGGTACCACATTGGGAAAATCATTGTAAAAACACGTAGGCATTAGAGAAGCAAAAGGAGAAATTAAGATATGAGCAACGGTAGGAAAGATAAATTAAAGAGTTATAATATTGAGAGAACGAGAATTATAATATTGAACTACAATAAAGGAGAAGTTTGAAAGCAAAATTATATAGAGGTCACATAGGGAATGTTGTAGCCAACTGCCGCACAGAAGTACCTTATAGGGAAGATCATAACAGACACTGGGGCAACAAGAGGACCAAAGAGATAAATTTGGAATCCACATAGGGATACATATGTATAAATGTATATATAAAGTTATAAGGAAAAGTAGCGGGTATATGAGAAGATAGTAAACGAGAATATGGTAATAGGAATAAAGGAAAATAAGATAAAAGTTAAAGATAGGAAGTAATATTAAAGAGAATACATCACAAAAGTGTCAGCACAAACCATAGAGAATACGGGCTCGTAGCATATAGAGACATAGAAATAACAAAATAAAATAGCATATATTATGGGTAGAAGAAAACTTAGATTAAGTAAATATATATATAAGATTAAGCCAATATAAGATAAATAATCATGGATGGAATGAGAAGAATTACAGTCGTACAGTATATACAATTCTAAATCCACACAACTCTACAGTCAGCAGCATCAATCTCGCAAAAGGCACCTATTATTAATGATAAGTAAACCATAAGTATCTATCATGTTATAAATACCAAGCAAAAAAATTGTAACTTGTGTAGGGTAATTTACACCGAAAAACAAGCATTAGCCTTCTTAGAGAATACGTGTACTCAGGGAGGGATAATACTAATTAAAAATATTAATATCCAAATGAAATCATCAGGTAAAGCAACATAATTGACGTCACTGTAAATTACTCATACATGTCTTAAATATCCACTGTTTTAATATTGTTCAATCT
Source organism: Pissodes strobi (assembly GCA_016904865.1). NCBI lineage: Eukaryota > Metazoa > Arthropoda > Insecta > Coleoptera > Curculionidae > Pissodes > Pissodes strobi. Next base: position 11,504 of record MU189541.1, on the reverse strand, counting down.
CGCAATGTTTACTTTTTCGATGTTATACAATCACAGTCGACAATTATTTTTAAACCAGGCCATACTCATTAATGTAATATTATTAAATTTCAACATGCAACAAGTCCAGGAACAAGGTCGAAGCCACCAAAACAGCTGGGAAATTCAAACAACTATCTATCACAAGGACAAAGGCATGGTGTCAAATATTACAAAAATAAATATTAAGGAGAATCCAAGACCGAACGTAATGTTGACGATAGTAAGCGGGTTAAGTATCAAATGCAATTGTTTATATATTTTTATATTTTAGCAAAAGTTGAAGTGAAATTCAAATATTATGACTAAGCACCAATATGTTGAATATTTGCAACGATGCCGATGCTCCATTTCGGTTTTACGTACACAGTGGACCAACTAAAATATAACATAATACTTGTTGTATATGTTTAACGCACCATATAATTATTTAGTATACGTATGCGCTATGATTTCAAATACGATTATAATTTTCATTACCGGGTGTTAAAAATTAAAATGACAAATATTCAAAGAGAAATTTTGTAAGGAAACATATACCTATACACATACTTATACTAATAAAACATTAGGATAGGAAGAAAATGTCAATGTTAAGCACTCATATCTTGTTTATATTTGTTACATGTACATGAAGCACGCACTATTCAATGTCGATAGAGTCCTGAGATACACAGCAGCCAAAAGGAGACCGGCAAAGATTCTGAATTGAGTAAGGACGTAGATCGAGACCCTTTGGCTGGAATCCAGGACCGAACTAAGCCATAGACAAGAAAGTTTAAAGCGCTAAAACATAACTTAGATTTAAGTAGGTACGGAACGATATGACTATTCGAACATTGAGGACAACTCGTTATTATTTAAGGGGGTTCCACTCCTTTAGACATACTCATCAAAATGAGTTTTTGATATTCTCTACGATAACAGAGTTTTTTAAATTATTTTCTTTGGCAATCACTAACAAATCTTTATTTATTAGGGAGATTCTTTTCGTTTTGCTTTTCAACCGTAAAGAATTTAGTAACAACCATTAATTTTTTTAAGCATAATTACCGACTTTTTTGGAGACGTCCTGAATTGACGATGAGTATGAGAGAAAAAAATAATAATATTAATAATATGCTACCAATGTATAAAAAGATGTTTTGCATTGGGAACCAATGCTAGTTGGAGGGGGGGTATGTGTAAACTAAATCGTATTCACTAAAAAAGAACACTCAGTCTAAAGTTTGAACTTGATACTTGACATTGACTAATCAAATATTGTAATTACTATCTAAACATGTTTTAAAAACAATCAGTGAACTTTCAACAAAGTTTAGTACAAAAGAACGTGCAAATCGAGCACACGACAACTTATCTGGTTAAGTAGTACCTTTTAATTAAGGCAAACGCTTCTTTGGTCATAAGTTCAAACCCTCCGATCTTGGTCATCTGGTTAAGTAGTGCCTTTTAATTAAGGCAAACGCTTTTCTCGTAAACAAGTTCAAACCTTCCGAGCTTGATCATCAGGTTGAGTAGTACCTTTTAATTAAGGCAAACGCTATCCAGGTAACAAGTTCAAACGTCCCTAAAGTTACGTCAGTGAAAAGTAAAGTAAAAAGTAAAGTGAACCAAAAATCAAATTGAACCTAAATTAAAGCATACCAGTAAAAATTAAACGAATCAACGCTCATAAAATATAACGTAAACTATAAGTACTTTCAAGGGAACCTCAAATTGTTTCAAGGGAACCAAATAGGTCGAGTCCGGTCAGTCCTCATTGAACGGTCATGCGTTTTACGCTATTCTAGTAAATTGTATTCAAACATAGTTCTCATTCTAAGTGCATTCCTTCCTGTATATCAAACCTGGAGACCAATATACGTACAGTTTGTTTCGAATTAAGCGAGTCATTATTCCATCTAAGCTATGCAACCTGCAAGCGCAAAGAGGAACGCCGTCAATAATTATACTCAGCAACACGCACCTGGGAAGCGCCCAAATTCCCCTTTGACAATATGATATGTCATTGTGGAATGTGACTAATCAGGTCTTTATAAATGTGCTTTTCGTCCTTCAGAAAAAGCAGATCGATTTATTGTCAATGTAAACCAATTAGAATCTTATAGACCTCACTTCGTGGCTCAGCGAACCTTGGAAATATCGATCCGGGTTTTTAACAAAACCGTGTTAGGTTCCAGGGTTTTTGCTTCCAGCATGAGACTTCAACCTGTTTCTGCCACCATCAAGATATACCTTTATAAAGAAGTCATTCATTCGTACGGTTTTCAGTCACTCACCGACTAGTTTGCGAATGGTTAATTCCCAGAAGACAATTCATCGCTTACTTAAAAAATTACTTCCGATTAAAGCATATTAGAAGTAGTTTGAAATACCCTTTTGGGGCCTAAATCTGGAAATTAATATTAATTCAAATTATTATCAGCATAATACGACATTAAACATAAACTGGTCACATAACTATTTACCCATAAAAACGATCAAAATATGGGAGCCGATTTTGATTTAAGGTCTTTGAAATGGATAATAAATAGCTTGCCATAAACATCGAATTTAATTTGAAGACATTAAACCAAGACTAAATACTCCAAAGAGGTTTCTATTGTCTGGAACTAAGTTTCAATTTTTGGTAATAAAATCTCGTACGCTACAAACCGCAAACAATCTCGTCGACAAACGACATAAATATTCGTCTCCGGTTATTTTAACAGTCTATTTACAAAACATTTACACGGATCTCCAAGTTTGCAACTCCGACAGCGTTTGTTCGTTTATTCGTCGTTTGCGCAGTTGACACTTCTCTATATGACTTCGCCTTTGTGTGATATTATGTGCACATTCGTGTCTAACAAACGTCTGTCATAAAGTAGTAAATATTTGAGCGATTTTGTAATTCATTGCTGTGGCATGTAATTAAACAAGACATATTAATATTATGTTGTCTAAGTTTTCGAAGTGCATCATGAGAGTTGTGGGTAGAATTTATGTCAATTTGCACGGTTTTCATAAAATCCATTAATTGTTTTCTCCAAATTCCTTAGTGAAAGTAAAGCTTTTGGATTTTTGAATGAATGAATGTTTTTTTCAGCTTTTACAACTATTTTTTGCGGTTTATTAGTAAGCGGCTTTAATCCAGTTTTGTTTTAAATAATGTAGTAATTCTTAATTTTTTATTGCAGTTTCTACATTTAGATTATACCTAGATATTTAACACAGGACAGGGGGTTATGTTATTATTTGAATAATAATGAATTAAGGTACTTTGCCATATTACCTTTGTTGCCTTTATATATGGCGTTACCTAAAGTACGATATTGATTCAGAAATATATTTAATTATAAAACTCACTTCCTTAATCTTGTTCAATATTAATGAATTCGTTGTTTTGGCTACAATATTTAACACTCCTATTTAATGCTTCATTCATTTCTTACACGCAAATGTAAGATCTGTAAGACACAAGAAGCTGGAGCTTGAAGCATTTCTTATTGACAAAGCCTTGTATGTCTCACCGAACATTGGCTTTCACCTACAGAAATGGAAGTTTTTCAACTACGGGACTACAAAACAGGAACCTACTCCTCCACACAGGAGAGTACGGGGGGAGGTGCTGCTATTTTTTACAAGCTTTTATTTACTTTCACCTGTGGGTCTGTCTGTCTGTAATCAAATTTTGCTAGCTGAATTAGAACTACTTCTAAATGTCCGATTGACTTGAAATTTGGTACACGTTTATAGTTCCGATGACAATACAATATTATAATGTTGTTAAGTTTACTCCTCCCCCCCTTTCGCGGGTAGGGGAGGGGGTACTACTTAAAGTATGTCCGATTTCGATGTACCAATTTTAAGGTATATGGGGGTTTTTGGGGTCAAGGAACATGAATTTTCTATCAGATTTTGAAAATTCAAAATGGCGGATTCAACATGGCCGATACTGTTCTAAATGTTGCAAGTCAATTTTAGCTGACTTCTACATATCCAATTGGCTTCAAATTTGGTATGCGTTCGTAGTTCAGATGAAAATATAAAACTATGGTCTTGCTTACACTTCCCCCCCCCCCTCCCCTTCAAGGGTAGGGTAGGGGGCACAACTTAAAGTATGTCCGATTTCGTTTAAAATTGGTACATGGGGGTTTTTGGAGACAAGGAATTTCAATTTTTTATCAGATTTTGAAAATTTAAAATGGCGGATTCAACATGTCCAATATATCCAATTGGCTTCAAATTTGGGATGTGTTTGCAGTTCAAATGAAAATATAAAACTATGGTGTTGTCATTGTTTATTCTTATGAAGACAGTGGTGTTGCTTCCACTTCCCACCTCCCTTTAAAGCTTAGTGCTGGAGGCACTACTTACTTAAAGAATGTCCGATTTAGTTTAAAATTGGTATTAGGGGGTTTTTAGGGACAAGGAATATAATTTTTTTTATCAGATATTGAAAATCCAAATGGCTGATTCAAAATGGCTTTTATTATATACTATGAATCTAAGTTTTATAAATAAATATATAATATTTACTAAATTTGTGATTTTGCTATACCATAATACCTACTAAAAAGTAAAAAATAAATAAAAGTAAAAAATAAATTTAAAAACAAGCTTTTATTTAAATGCACTAAAAAGAAGACAATAAAAATTTGAAGTAAATCAAAACCATTATTTTGTTACATTAAACATTTTTATATGATATAAAAGCTTGTCGCGAGAAATTTAAACAGAAAAATCTCGCAACAAGCTTTTATATCATATAAAAATGTTTAATGTAACAAAATAATGGGTTTGATTTACTTCAAATTTTTATTTTCTTCTTTTTAGTGCATTTAAATAAAAGCTTGTTTTTAAATTTTTTTTTACTTTCATTTATTTTTTAAATAATAATTTAGATGTAAATTTTTGAACGTTTTTAAATTGTTTTAATTCTGAGAAATGCTTTGAAATTTCTGGTGTATTTGTTAATAGTTTGAATCTGTATGTTTTAAATGTATATAGGCCTCCTCAGGGAAATTTTGGCATCTTTTTGACAAGTTTAGAGAGCATTTTAGCTAAACTAGATATAAATAAAAACATAATAATAGCAGGAGATTTAAAATGTCGCTTTGGCACAAACCAAGAAAAGACAGTTGGGCTGTCTGATACATTACATAGCTTCGGACTAGATCTGGCTATAAATGAGGCACCCAGAGGGGCAGCATGCCTTGACAACCCCTTTATGAGATTTTGTACAGACCCTCATTCACCATCAATTGTTAATCTTAATATATCTGACCATTTAGGCCAGTTGCTTACTTTCTCTCTGACTGGAAAGCAGGAGATCATTCTTCAGACAAAAAAGATATGTCGACCTATACCGCGGGTGGGATTGTCAGTGTTTCATGACTGTGTGGCTGCTATTGAATGGAATTTTGTGGATGCTATTGATATGGTGTGCTGATGCCAAATTTGGTTGGTTCATGGAGGTTCTTGAAAGGGCTTACAATAGTTCATTTTCTGAAAGGGCTTATTTAGTGAGATCTGATCAGGGCAATAATATTAGCTGGTTTAACGATACTCTGAGAGGTATGCGTGAACACTTGAATTTATTGGGCGGGTTATAGCCAACCTGGCTATATACAGGAATATAAAAGGTACAGATCGGTATATAAAAAAACTATAAAAGATGCTAAAATAAAAAATAATGATAAATTGATCGAAAACTAATAATCCATCAAAGCGTATCTGGCAAATGATAAATCAAAAAAGAGGCACCATAAAAAAAGCTCAGAAACCATGTGAAATCTCACCAGACGAATTTAACATCTATTTCTCAAACATTGCTCAAAGTTTAGTTGGTGAGATTCATCATTCAAACATGGATCCTATAGAGCCTCTTAGCAGTGTCTCTCCTCCAACTAATCCCTTTTCTTTTAATGAAGTCAGAGACACAATCGATAGCTTAAAAAATAATAGTAGTAATGGCATATTTGGCTCAAATGTTCAGTTAAGAAAAACAATAGCAAATATCATCATCACACCATTAACCAAGTTAATAAATTTTTGTTTTAGAGAAAATGTATTCTCAACTCTATTAAAATGTGCCCTAGTGACACCAGTCATTAAAAAAGATGATCCATCTTTACGAAAAACTATAGGCCAATTTCTCTATTGTCTATCATATCCAAATTGTATGAGAAATGTATGTCATCACGAATTGCAAGGTACTTTGAAGAAAACGAGTATACTTTACAGAGTGCCAGTTCGGCTGTCGAAAAAAAGGGGTACCACGCTGGGTATTGTGGATCTTGTGAGGCGCATTCTCGGATCCTTTGATGACTTGAAGTTTACTGCTGCCCTATTTTGTGATCTCAGCAAGGCGTTTGACTGCGTCTCCCATGATATCCTCCAACGCAAGCTTCGAATATATAACTTTACCTCAGACAGTATAAAGCTATTAAACTCCTATCTTTCTAATGCGCCAGGTGGTGAGGGTTGCGGGAGTGACATCGGCAAAGAGTGACATGTCCATCGGAGTCCCCCAGGGATCAGTTTTGGGACCCATTCTCTTTATGGTTTATATTAATGACCTACCATTGGGTGACAATCTTGCATACTTTTTGCCGATGAAACCACAGCATCAATCACTGCACCATCACTTGGACAGGCGGTAGAGGGGTTGACGAGGGTGCGGGAGAGAGTTGAGGCCTGGTTTGGTGCGAACAATTTGCTCCTGAATACTGGCAATACTAACAGAACCACTCCTCACATTAAATTCTTGGTGGTTCAGCTTGATCCCAAACTTCTTTGGGAGACTCACGTTGATTCTGTTGCCAAAAAAGTTGGGAGTAGCTTGTTTGCGCTACGTGCTCTCGCTGACTCTGTTTCGCAGGGGGTTCTAAGAACAGCGTACTTTGGTACATTCCACTCTGCCATGGTGTATGGCGTCCTTACTTGGGGTCATGCGGCACAGTCGAGGAGAGTCTTTGGTTTGCAGAGGGGGGCGATGAGGATAATCTCTGGTGTGGGCTACATGGATGATTGTAGATCTCTGTTCGATAGGCTTGGTATACTGACATTCCCATGTGTGTATATTTTGGAGAATGTCATTTACCACAAAAAGAATGAGGATCTGTACAGGACTCATGCAGATGTTCATCATCATGATACAAGACATTGTAGCGAACTACTCTCGAATAAAGAGATGTCTGGAGGCCCTGGTTATCTGGCTATATTTTTTTTAATAAACTCCCTCTAACAGTACAAAGCTTACCACTAACACGGTTCAAGGCTACTGTTAAAAATATGTTAATCCGACATGCCGTTTATTCTTTTGAAGAGTTTCTTAATTGTGATGTTCTTTTTTAACTTTTTAATTTTAGTATGTAGTGTTTAGTCTTGTACCTTAATATGTTTCCCTAGTTATTTAATTATTTTTTAAAAATTAGCTTAAGTATTCTTATGAATTATATTAACTTTAAAATGTTGACGTGTGCAAATGCAGATATGCAGAGTGGCATCAATAAAGTATCACCTATCTATCTATCTATCTATCGATATGGATTTTTCTTTACCTTCCTTCAAAAAATCGAAAATTTTTAAGATGTTTGAAAATGCGTTTACTAACCAATGCGATTGACGTTTTTTAATTGACAGGATGAAAATTGCCAGTCGACAAGAATTTTCCTTACAATAATATAGTCTCTATTTTTTACCTTAAGTGTATATTGAAAAAACTATTTCTTAATGCAAAATTACAGTTTTAAAATACTTGTAATTTGCTTCATATCTTCATGAACTATTTATTTCCTAAAATAATAAGGCCCTGAACTGAAGCTTGGGAATGATCTGGAAAGAACCGATAAAACAAAGTTTCGACTTCATCCCTCAAATAAAGTCTAAAACTCAATGTGTCTTTTAAAAAGTCAATTGATATATAACACTATATCGACTTTTTGAAAAACACATTGTTTACTGGCTCGATGGATCTCGATACATCCACTCGCTGGATAACTCCAAAAAGCAGCAGCTATCAAATGCCATAGCATTTATTGCAAATAAGCACACTCTTGAGGACACAGAAAGGAATATATTTCTGGCTGGAATGACACGAGTGACGTGCAGCACAAATTGTGAATATATCCAGAACCCCAAGAGATAAGGCACATATGTAAAAATCCAAAGTGATCTTAAAAACCTTACTGCCAAATCCATCAAACGATGTTTTTTACGGATATCTTGCACAGTGGTGGGTTGCCTCCCAATTTCAGTCTGAAAAAATCATATCGCCACAAAAACTCGACGAGTCAAACGATCGTGTTAGAACTATCGACCGATTACTTTATTAACTCCTCAAGAACTTCTACAAAACAGAATCAGCAGTAGCATTCTGAGTTACATAACTATAGAGCAGGCTGGCTTTAGGCTCCAGAGAAGCTATTAGCTCTTACTTCCTAAAGGTATCTATATCGCTTACTGACTTGACCGCTGCCTTTGACACAATTTACAGAAAGAGTGTAATATATACATTGATAAGGCCGATGCAAAGCTTTCGGTCTTGGACAATATCCCTTTCCCGCCGTTACGAAGATATCATACCCTACTCCAAGAATTTTCCAGATTAAACACAAATCCAAATTTACCCATCCAAACAGATGATCTCAATAGAATAATCCAGTCGCCTTTCAGCGGCTTGCTGAGGAAGTGGAATGATGACTACACCATACCTATCCCGATTAAAATGAGACAGCTCTTCCCAGTCGATACCGAGCGTCCAGGATTTGGGATTCCCAGGCAAACCTGGACCATCATAAATAGGATTAGGACTGATAATGATAGATGCGGCGTCTCGCTGCATCAATGGTGAAAACTGCTCTCCCCAATATGTAATTGTGGAATCGAGTTCCAAACCATCGTCCAGAGTGCAATCTTCGTGCATACCTGGGATGTCCAAGACAGCGGCTTGCTGACGAAGTTGATGGATGATTACACCATACCTATCCCGATTAAAATGCGGCAGCTCTTCCCAGTCGGTACTGAGCGTCCTGGATTTGGTCTTCCCTGGCAAATCTGGACCACCATATACAGGATTAGGACTGATTCTTGCCGACGCGGCGCCTGCCTGTATCAATGTGGAAAACCCCTCTCCCCATTCTGCAATAATTGTAGAATCGAGGTCCAAACCATCGTTCAGGGTGCAATCTGGGTGCATACCTGGGATGTCCGTTCGAGTTCTTCTAGGCAACACTACCAGCATCTGATTATGTTCTTAAGGATCTTGGTGTGACGTAAAATTGTAATTATGTGTAGTGTATGTACAAGTATACAAATAAAATTTCGCTTAACATATAAATTAGTTATTAAAATTATCGAAATTTGTATCTTTCTTAGTTAAGTAATCAGGAAGGTATTTCTTTTCTAGCATCAGTTTTGCATCTTATGATATTCCATGAGTTACCATATTTATTTTTAAAATACATTTAAAGTGTTGTCGTTAAATGTAAAACTCACTTCCTTAATCAGTTTGTTAAGCAAAATTTTATATTTCTTTGCCGTAATAAATTTACCAGGCTAGCTTACATTGATGATTTTTCTTGGCTTAGAGTAATAATTGGAAGGCATCAATTTCTGATTTCCAAATCGTTCAAGTGTTTTAATTTCGTATCTAAAATCTGCAAGTATTGCCAGGTGTATTAATGCGCCACTTAAAACACATCATTATTTATCAAAAGTCCAATTACTGATTGAAGAAGACAAAAGTTTGCTTCATCAAAATTTCCTTTAAAATACAGTATCCAATTTATATTGTTTGTGCACTTTTAAACTAAATATACGCGGACTAAATTTCAAAATTATTTAGATAATTTAATAAAGCATGATCGTTATTATTCAGGCGACATCCTTCCATGCGATTTCTTTTAAATATTTTCTTAAAGTAAATAAATTCCCGAGACTGAAAAGCGACCCTTGACTTCAGGCCTATTTTATCAGCGATCTGGAGTTTCATAAATAAGAGAAGGCGCATTTATGAGCATGCTTTCAATATTAAGCGATATTTATTAAGTAATATTCGTAATTAGGTAGGAACCAAGATAGAACTAGAATGATATTAGTTTATTGAAGAAGTTGGAAAAACATAAGAAGTAACAGTATTTTGCACACTAGAGAGGATTCATTGAAGATTTATGCATCTCATAATTACTCACTAGCCTCTTATATCTCGTGGCTGATTAATAAGAGGCCTGTAAATTATCCACCAGAAATGTCGTCAATTTAATGATTCATTCATAGGTCGTAAGATTACGTCAAACATTTTAAGCAATTCGGGAAACTCTTTTTGTGCGATACTGCGCGCCTATGAGTTGTTGTTTGCTGCCCTCATAAATTATACAAGGGAAATATATCATTGATAAAATCGCTTACTGCTTTTTAAATATAGCCATAAATTAGGCGAATAAAATGGATCCATCCAGAGCTATTAAACCGGACAGCTACGATTTCGTTCCAGAAATAGCAGCTTCGTGCGAATTGCTGATTTATTCGCGCTGCTCACCATTGACAGCCTAATAATCATGTTACCTCCTGCGTTTTGTTCCCCACATTTGCTATCGGTAAATGTTATTGGACCCGGGTCAATTTGTCTACGAAGGGTTTATGAAACACCTCTAAAATCTTGGAAATGCTTGAACGATATAGCGGAGACATATTTTATATTATTTCAATCGGTTAAAGTATAGTATTTTTAATATCCATGTGAAATAGCTCCATCATTATTTTTCAATCATTAATCAGATGAAACAAAAAATTACCAACAAAAATTAACGCGTCGATTATTAATTAGTTAATGCCATTAAATGACGCAAAAATACACTACAAAAAAGCGATATTCCAAAAAAGTTATGCTTTATCTCTCGATTTAAGGCAATTCAAAAATCGATTGAAGTCCTAAAAGTTCCACAAAACCCATTATTCGACCTAGAAGATCCAAACAGAGGAACGGATATCGAATTTAGAAGGAATATGTCTGGAAACGTTTCCCGGAGCAAAACTCGAATTACGAAGAATACTCTGCATTGTTTAAGGGAAATAATTTACAAAATGTATGCCCGAAAGGAACTTTAGAAACTATTTACCGGCAATTTATTGAAGAATCGCCAGATATTAAGATCTCAAAAAGTTCTTTATATTTGGAAAAGGAAATGGTCTTTAGCTTCAAAAAGCAGGACGGAAACATTTATTGGAAATGCCTGGAATCAGGTTGAAGATTAAAGATTTATTTATAAATAAATAACAAGTTGCTAAAAAATGGATACAATATATAAACCGGTTTTTGCGGATGAGATATGGGTTTTTACCAAAAGTGGGGATAGAAGAATGTCGCAAGATGGTAGTAAATAGAGTAATAAAAAAAAAGAAATAAAAATGGATTTGTGACAAATGCATCCCTAATTTTTAAATTTAGTGAGAAAACAGGGGATTATCACAATAATAGCAATACCGTAACTTTTGAG